>MU160294.1:0-54260 GCA_015888305.1 Antheraea pernyi | reverse complement strand
AAAAATAAAACCCTTCCACTTGCATGTGTAAGCGTGTATGCGTGCACGTGTGTGGAGGTGATATGAGTAATGTTGTCGCAGTGATGTAAGATTTTGTGTCACTGTATCGCGCGAGCAGCGTACTCAAGTGCTCCACGCCGAGGGAACGGACCTAGGCTTGAGCTGCTGCCGAGGGGGGCCTAGTCTGGTGTGCGGGAGCGATAAGACAGTTATGAGAGATATCGTTACGAAGTACATATTAGTAATCATAGAGCAGTGGAGTAGGTAGCAAAATGTTTTTTTTAATTATTTTTTTTGGCACACAATCTTTCAGATAATTACTGCCATTGTTCAATCTTACTAAATTCAGTGTTTTACGAAAATCTCAATGTTCTAACAAAATCCTAGTAGGCGCTTTGTTAGAACTTTCCAGGGAGTTTTTGTGGCAAGTCAGAATCCAAGCTCCGGGGTATTATTTCCGATCCACTTCACTTTTGCACAATAACCGAACTATATTACGTAAAATGCCACCAACATTACAAAATATAGAGTCAAATAACAAAAGATTATGAATAAAAAAAAAAAGCCAGCCACATGGCAGATTAAAATCCCGCCAAAAACTCCGCAGCATGATTTTATCGTACATATAATTTGATCTAATATACTAAATTCTAACTAATAATCAAATTCGATTTAATAATCGATACTACATTTATCGAATACCGATGAATAGTTTATAGATTATGTTCAGTCTTAGATAAGAATGTTTAAGACTAACGTGTCAAAAATAGACCCCGATAAGAACTTATAGAGTGACCACGGACAAAATGGTGAAAAAATTATGGTATCTGACAAAAAACCGCGATTAATAATTCCTCTATATGTATGCCGACAGATGGTATATCAAAATTATAGTCACAAATGGTAGTATTCAGTGAATTCAAATTATTCAAAATCTATGCGATTCTAGCCTCAAAATATACCATGTGACTGTTTAGACAGTAGCAATATTTCTGGAGGACACTGTGCAATCGATTCTCGTTCTAAATCAATTAAAAAAATAAGTGTATATTTGACCTAATTATCTAGAAAAATACAAAAATGATACACAATCCTCTAAGCCTCTATGTTAAGGCACAGTGTCAATGACAGTCAGGTGATTTCACTTTCATTTGGGAACGTGGGAACGTCAGGAACAAAACAAAAGGGTTTATTGCCCCGTTTACTATCGAAAGTTATTAACTTCGAGTCGCCCATTGTAGCTTTTGGCACAGGTCATTGCACTTAGGTTAATTATTTTATTTACACATTTGTAACTACACTTTTGAGAGTCTTAGAGCAAACTTTACATTAGGTTTTCTTGGTTATTAGTATTTGTTTTAATATTATTATTTTATATGTTAAATGTGACCATGAAGTGTCATATCCTAGAATACTGCGAGTGTCTAAATAGTCACTGGTAACTACTAAAACAAATACCACAACAGTATCTTAAGCTCACACTCCAAACGTTTAGTATATTATAAAATGAAACCGTTACAGATTCGTTGATAGATGGCTTAATATATAATGTTTATATAAAATTGTTACACGGTTTCCTAGTATCTCTTGATTTTTTTTCTTCAAAAAATTCCCTCCTGTGTCTCACACATAGGCAGTCGTTTTATTTAATCGCCAAAATTATAATCTACCATTAGCATGAAGTAACATAGGTCAACATTGCCCTTTATATGCCATGCTTTTTTAATAATAGTTTACGTTTCAAATTTGTTATATTCCCTTCTTTCTTTGGCCTCAACTAAAATATATCTAAAGGTTTCATTTACTTTAATTTTGCTTTGTTTTAATGCTATAATACACGTTCTCTTATTTTGTACTCGTTGTATTCACATTTAGCAAGGCTCGTGTAAATTTTTGTATATGGAACTCTTTTTGCGAACCTTAAATAAATAAATTTCGTAATGATACTTGAAAAGTAACAAACTTCATCGATGAAACCATTATTCACATAAGAATCAGTTACTGGTATGTTAGTAACCCAAGACAAACATTAAGTGCATACACACAAACCTAATTGTCTGGCACTTAAATTTTTTGCAAATCAGCGTGGCCAAATTGTAACCAATTTCGGAGATATCAAAATATCCTTTTGCGACTGGAGTACAGAATAATTCCTACTGCAACCGAAACACGTGATAACAGTACGACAGATATCACACAAACAACGATTTAGTGGGTGCATTACGATACTTTTTTTTCCTGGAATACTGACCTATCCCATAACGCTACTGTATCGTGGCCACTCGAGTCTATAGATCTCAGCTCATCAGATATCTTTTTATAGTTCGTTGTTTGTAATATTAATTTCAGTACCTATACTGAGTGTGCTAAGACTATACAGACATGAAGACATGAGTACTACGGTCAGTTGCAGGAAACTTCCATTAAATCTTAATGGTGCTGTTATAATTTTAATCCTCCATTAAACACTTATGTGCATTGCAAGAATGTCCATTTGACAGGATTAGTTTAATGACCAATTAAAATCAATTATTAATCTGTCAAAGTTGTCATTAGCTCGGTTTTTCGTTGCAAGTAACTTTAAAGGCACTCCATTTTGACATTTCATTAGTTAAATTTTAATGGCGGATAATAAGTTCATTAGCGATCCATTGCGGAAGGATAAGGCATTTTTCATTGTTTTTAGTGTTTGTTTAACTTTTGTGATATGTCTTCCACATCACTTCATCGTAACATGAAGAAGTTTTCTATCCTAACATACCGGATAGAATTGATATATGGAACAAATATGACGAACTGTAATAGTTTAGAATCTTTTTCGATACAAAATACACATAGGAGTTGTTGAGATATGTATGGTTGGTACACATATATGTTTCAACAACTCTTATTAAAGTAAAAAAAAAAAAAAAAAAAAAAAATGAAAGATTGGAAAACATATTTTACTTGGTATAAAACAATATGGTTGTCGATTACAACTACAAATACAATTAGAGGTAGTTTCATAGATTATGAGGTCGCTAATTCCGTGTACTAACAAACTAAAATAAAAAAAAAAAAAAAAAAAAAAAAAAAAAAAAAAAAAAAAAAAACAAATATGACGATACAGAATTTATATCTAAATTCAGGTTCCATAAATAAACTGTACAACAAATCCGAATATTTTTTAATTCCATTGTAATAAAGTATGAACTTTTTTATTGAATTTATTGAAAAATTTCATATATCGGTATTTAATGTATTCAAACATCGTGACACGATACCGCGATACCATGCAGTAACGTGATGAACACTGAACTGGCAACCACAGCTGACAACAAAATGCGTTTTATTTGAATAGAACAGCAACACACGCTTGCAAAAATGTACAGAATAAAACGCAATTCATTCATTCATTTTAAAATCAGTCACTGTTTCTCATTAATGATTTTATTTGTTAATAATGAAAACTTAATGGGATTGGAGAAAACATTACGCAATAGTCATTAAATTAATGACAGCATTAATTTTAATGGAACATTAACAAATGGGAACCTAATGACAGTTTTCTTGCAACTGACTGCTAGACTTTAATAGTGTTTACTGCTTAAAGAACGTCATTTGAAAAAAGTGATTTTCAAAAATAAAATTCTACATTATATGTGTATGTTTTATTTAACAAAATCTCAAAGTTTATTATCTGCCACTGGACACTCTGTATTTACAAATCTTTAACGCACAATTATTATAACGTTAATAAAAAGTATTTATTAGTACGTTAATTATAATTTGCGAGAAGCCGAAACATCAATTACAACTTCAATTTACACTTAATAATTATTATACCTCTGTAAATATTAAAGAACACATGTCATTTAAATGTACACAATAGTATAATCTATTACTGAAACATTCACACCCATAGTTGATTAATTTTAATTTCAAACGTCGCTACAATACGAGGTGTGACTCTTAAGGCTCGATTCACACTGATGCCGTATGCGGTTCGATCGCGCTCCAGTTTCGGTCTGTTACCGGTAATTTTTTTTTTCGTTCTGTCCACGCTATTGATCTAGCAAGGTCTTAACCACCGCACCGCACTACTAAGGCGAGCACGTAAGGCACTCAGCCGGTCCGGTAAAATATTCTTAAACAAGAAAGAATCAGAGTATTCTCGCTATCGTATCGTTCTAGTTCCGATTCGATCTCGCTTCGGTTGGTCGAAAATAATATTTGATTGGAGCGAGATCGGACCAGTCATCATGCCTTGTACCGACAGTGTTAATACGTTCATGGCTAGTAATAAATCGTGGAGTTCTGGAAAGGGTAAGTACTTTAAGCGTGTGATTCTGACATTGACATTGACATGAGTGTGACATTTGATTATGAATAATAAATAATCACACTATAATTATTTTCGCCAACTTTTCTATAACGGTTTTTATTCCGAGCAAAAGTGTATATGGTGAAATTCGTGAATATTTTAAAAGAATAGTTGACTGTTTTGCAATTTCAATAAATATTTTATATATTATTATACACACAAATACAGACAAATTTATCGGATTATTTCGAGAAACATCTTACGTGGACCATGGGTCGAGACAGACTGATTGTGGAACAAGTCGTGTAGACACAGCGAGATTTGATCGGAGCGAGATCGGTACGTGAAGGGCAATCATAGTGTGGATCGAGCCTAATTATTCAACAAACAAATCCTCAATCGATTACTGTTTCCTTTACAAAATAATTATTACTAATGTAAACTCTTACGGATTACCGTGAAAATATAAAAGAAAAACGTACCAAAAATATTAATTAGATATATATTTGTTCACTGGATCACGTATATATAAATTATAAACGGGTTAACTTCACTTCGATATAAATAGTTTTTTTTAAATATCAAATGTACCAAAAACCTGAAATGACATATCTGCGTTTATGTATGCAAGAACTGGACGGTACATGTAGCCGTTTAAGGCGCAGCACCACTCGTGTTTACAGGGTTGTAGACATAAAAATGTATGTGAATACAAAAAAAAACGACATGAACACCACAAATGTATATAGTTCCTTGTATTTTAATTGCAAATTAATCGACCAAGTAATATCTTTGCTAGAAAAAACTTAACCGCATTTACAAGTGAACATTGAGCCTAATATAAAATATTCATACCAACATAAAGTTACATTATAAAATCACTAATAATCAAAACAATAAATTAGACTACAACTTAATCCAATAGTAATTATATTGGAAACTCTGTTGAAAGTTGAGCATATTTTATAAATAAATTTCTTTACGTAATTTATCGTAACGTCTAATAAACATACAATCAACGAAGTAATATTAGAAAGTTATATTTTAAAAAATCTGTTACAAGTAACACAAAAGTAAATTTCTCATTACAAAATAACTTACCCAGTAAACACGTCACCTTGACCTGGCATCACACAGATTATCTATCATACTTATTTTATATAATCTGTGTAATATCGAATGAAAGTCTTGTATTTACCGAGTATTTATAATAATAATACTAACTAAATAAATATTATCGAAATAATCGAAGTATATAATTATATATGACTCGAAAATATTATATTGAAGATTAAAATATAAACAGATAAAAAATACAACGTTTTGTAAACCACAGAGTAAATAACGTCATTTTAAAAAGAGAAAAAAATTAAAAAGAAAAAAGGTTATCCATCAAATGTAACACAATAAAAACTATACTTATTATAGAGTTAATCTTATATTTACATACTAATCATTTTAATAATATAATAAAATATGATGATTTATGTTAGGATTTGTTTTATATATTTATTATTTGTAATTGTTCTTATAAATGCTTCTTCTTAAATCCAAATTAAATTCGCTGAACTAATAATAAACTTTGAACCAATTTTTATCAACTGTTCACATTTAATCGATATTTGAGTCGTAATTATTAACTTAAACCATTGACATTAAACGTGTACACTTAAATTATTATATTTGTGAAAAACTGCGTCTTTTTTACGTAAATGGAAAGCGATCCAACGTGAAAAGACATGTATCACATGTTTTGTGAACAAAAAAATTAAACACATAGGAATATTTATCATATGTCAGAAATTTATATTAAAATAGAATCAAAAAATCTCATTATGTTTTATTATTAAATACGTCATTGCCATTTAAATAAAGTAAGATTTTCAAGTTCAAGAAATCAAAAAGGATGAAGTCCTTTAATTAACGTTTGGCCTCAGATATGTAAAGAATACAGTAACGTGATTAAACATAATGAAGACTATAGTGAAAGTCGCGATAGCGAAATTATTATAATAAATATAAGACATTTGACTGCGTATACAAGCGCTATCTACGAATAAAAATTATGAAAAAAAAAAACAAATAATTTCAAAAAAGTCAAAAGAAAACATCAAAAACAATAACTTATTCATGTTCCATAAGAATTAATTACTAAAATTATTATTACAAAAAACTATACAATGTTTATAAACTTTTTGCGGAATTGAAAAAACAACGTTTTGAGCAAAATACAAACATAAAATTTATGTTTAAATTTTAAATTGAATTTCCTACATCTTTGTATAAATAATAACAACGAAATCCGAATTGGAAATTACTACAAATGGATTCTAACGAAACACGAGAGCCATTATATATCTATACTAATATTATAAAGAGGTAAGGTTTGTGAGGGGATAATATCTGGAACTACTGGTCCGATTTGAAAAGTGTTATATAGCTCATTTATCGTGGAAGGTTATAGGCTATATATCATCACGCTAATACCAATAGGAGCGGAGCACCAATGAAGAATGTTTCAAAATCGGGGTGTTTTCCCTCTTGAGAGTTTACGCTGCGTGTTAGCGTAAGAGCCCAAAGTAACTATTCCACGCGAACGAAGTCGCGGGCAGTAGCTAGTTGATAATAAAAAAAAACCCCATCAGACATTAATTTTATTCACTCAAAGAAGTTAATATAAATTCGATACGATACTTAAACGTCGTTTTCCATTATAAACTTTATTTTATAAATCTCGGGATTTGCGAATGCGGTATGAAAAATTAGTTTTACATTAATTAGAATTTTTTTTTTGTTGGAAACTTCTAGGCCACACTTTACTTTCAATTCACCTTCATTCTACTAATTTATGGAGCGGAATATAAATATAATACGTGGGCGACAGACATATATATATATATAAATAGGAGGTTACACGGAGGATACATTTTTATCTCTATCATTAATATCCTTAAGCGCACAATCTATCACAGGAACGTCAAAGTACAAATACAATCATAGACATTCTGAAAATAAATACAGATTATACAATAACTAGCTATATAATTACATATCTCGCAAATACAAAATGATAACAGAAATTGCTAAATATGTCATTATGCAAACTAAGCTAGTACATTTCTCTATAGACTTGTTAGTAGGAAGATTTTACTAACGCCGGTTATGATTAGTACATACTCTTAATTTACCATTTCTATCATCGCTTTGTATTTACGAAATGCGTAATTACGTGGCAAATGTTGATCACATTTCTTTCACCAATGTTTATTATTGATGACAAAATTTACGTTAATCTTCATGAAATAATGTTATTACATACTGCATCGATATATTTATAAACGGTATAAACATGTTCAGTCGAACAAAAAAAAAACCACGGGCAAAACGATACTAAGTTCTTATAACAGGTCTTTTATATACATATGTTTGAGAAAAAAAATCATAATCCATCCATTAACATCACAACTAGAGCCGAAAAAGATGGTAACAAGTTAGTGTTACCGCACTAACTTATTAATAAATTTGGTTCCGTACAAATTGACACAGGTAGTCGTTATACGTCACGAGTCGTGAGCACAGACCGGTATGACGTCACAGGGAATCGTATAAACGCATTTAATCCATCCATTTACATCACAACTAGAGCCGGAAAGATGGTAACAAGTTAGTGCACTAACTTATTAACATATTTGGTTCCGTACAAATTGACACAGAGTCGTTATACGTCACGAGTCGTGAGCACAGACCGGTATGACGTCACAGGGAATCGTTTAAAGGCATTTAATTCATCCATTAACATCACAACTAGAGCCGGAAAAGACGGTAACGAGTTAGTTAATGCACTAACTTAATAATATATTTGGTTCCGTACAAATTGACAGAGACGTTATACGGCACGAGTCGTGAGTACAGACCGGTATGACGTCACAGGGAATCGTTTGTGACACCTTGTGACTGGTGACATCAATAATATCCCCGTGACGTCAAACACTACTACTGTACCGTGCAGGCTAAACCGTCCCCACTTCTAGGACAATCATTTAAAGACATGATACACTCGTGACGTCAAACACTACTGTACCACGCAGGTTATTTTGTATCCACGACTCGGACAACCATTTAAAGGTGTGATATACTCGTGAGGTCAACATTACTGTACCGCGCAGGTTAAATTGTCCCCACGTCGCGGACAATCGTTTAAAGCATAATATACCCGTGACGTCAAACACTACTACTGTACCGTGCAGGCTAAACCGTCCCCATTTCTAGGACGATCATTTAAAGATATGATACACTCGTGACGGTGACATTACCATACCGCACAGGCTAAATTGTCCCCTGCGACTCGGACAATCATTTAAAGGGATAATACACTCGTGACGTCAAACATTAGTGTACCGCGCAGGCTAAGCTGTCCCCACGCGACGTCGCTGGTACTCATTTAAAGGGTCCGCGACGTGGAGACAATTTAACCTGCGCGGTACAGTAGTGTTTGACGTCACGAGTGTATCATGCCTTTAAATGAGTACCAGCGACGTCGCGTGGGGACAGCTTAGCCTGCGCGGTAAATTGTCCCCACGCGGCGACCCGAATAATAATTATCTAAGGTATACTCGTCACACGTAACATTACTGTACCGCGGAAATTAAATTGTCCCCACTTCACGGACAATCGTTTAAAGGCATGATACACTTGCGACGTTAACACTACCGTACCGCGCAGGTTGATTTGTCCCCACGAACAAGGTTATAATGACAGAAGTCGGGAACATCGGAGCCACATGTACAATGATAACTTCACTAATACAGCACTCCCTCGTTGACTATCTTCGTCCATCTGAGGGTGAAACAGAGGGGCGAGTGCTCGCGTCATTGCGCCGGTGCTTGTGCCGGGGTGGACAGAGGTGTCGAGTGCTGTTGCGGTGCGGAGGTACGAGGTCGTGGCGGCTGCCGGCGCTGTCGAGCGAGGAACGAATGACCGGCGGAGAGTAGGGCAAACCTGGTCTCGACGGCGTCACGCTGGCGGCGCGCCCGGAGCTGGTACCACGCCGAGACCAGCAGCCGCTGCTCGTTGGTATCCGGACCTGCAGTGGAACCACGAGCAGCACATCGCCCTCCCTCCGAAGCACCGCTACCACCGCTCCATCTGTCAGGTTACACCCCATTAACATCATAAACTCGAGTTTTTGGCGGGATCTTGAATTTTTTTTTTTTTTCATCAGGTAATCGCTTGGCCACAATCTCACCTGATGGTAAGTGACGATGAGGCCGACGATGTATCGCGCTTACCCACTAGATGTCTATTCACTCTGAAGTAACAGTGCTTGCATTGTTGCGTTTCGTTCGGTCAGTGAGAGCGCCGGAGACCCATCTCCCCTCCCCTCTCCTCTCCCTTTCCCTCCCCTAACCCTTCCCTCCGAAAGATGGCAACGCACTTGCGACTCCTCTGGGGTTGTTAGTGTGTATGGATGGTGGTGATCACTTAACAGCAGGTGACCCACCTATTCGTTTGCCACATATAACATTTAAAAAAAAAACTTTGTAATATCATTACCTACTCGACAATAGCAGTAATAATCTACTAGAAGATTGGTTGCCAAAAAACAAACATCATAAACTAATGTAAAATGTTTACTATCTAGTAATACTGAGCTGTAATTTGTCTCAAGTCGTTGATTGATGCATAGTTATTTCATTAAAATTTTAATAGTACTGGTGACATTAGACCTTAATTAATTGTTTTCTCAAATTTAATTTGTAGTATACGTTAACAACAAACTGTATTATATAATGAACATAGGTACAGTTATGCGATGGTATTCATAAAGTGTGATAAGTGCACCCACCCACGATGTTGTCATTGATTGTCAGTCGTTAATAAATAAGTGATTGTGTTACATAAAGAGTTTGTTTTTCCTCTAAATATAAACCATAATTATTATTAAGTTTGTTTTTTATTCGCTCAACGTAACCCCGATACCTCCGGCCGAGGGAACAAGGCGAACAAAATACGCGGCCTTGCGTTTTTACCCCGGTTTTAGCGATTCAGACACCATCAAATCGCTCGCCAATGAGAATACCCTTTACATAAGTACACTATTTTTTTTTTAAATAGATAATACGTTAATTCAATCTAAAAACACGTCAATGGCGCACACAGTATACGTAAATATCGTGAAGTATGACGAATAGAGATTTATAAATAAAGGCTTCGACTTGTCGATGGTAGGAAAAAATTAAACGTTTTCAAATATTTTTTCTTGGTAACATACTACAGTTCATTAGTATCTACAAAAAAAAAGAAAATCAATTGAGAAACAGAAGAGGAAGATTTACTTAAATATTTTGTCTCTGCCTATTTATATACAGCTGATTATTTGTTAGTTACAAACAATCCGTTTCATAAAAGATTTTTTCGTGTCAAAGGAACGAAATATGAGCCACACATTACCAGCTGCTAGAGAGAAGAATATAAAGAAGAATGTGGAGATTCATTTAATCGGAAATTTATGCGAATTGCCTTCTAAAATTCTTGGTCAATTGCAACAACAGAAATCTACACTGCCCAAAAAAGTTTTTTTAATTTTTTATCTCAGTAATAACTCACTCGCTCCTGTTATTGTTCGGTGGCGTGGCGTCGGTTCTGGTCGCGGCCGCGGCTCCGCCTCCAGGGCGTGCGTATCCCAACGTCACGTCAGACATAGACTGTTGCCCTGGTTTTAATCAGATTTAATTAATTATATATGAACGTTATTACTTTTCTTAGTTATATAAATGCTGTAATTAGCGGCATAATTGCTTTTGACAATTTTCAATTTCCGTTATAGCTAATTTATTATGTTCCTGTTGTCGATTCTTCTCTAACAAATCTATACATATAAATCTACAGTGTTTGTACTTTTTAGATTTTTGTGAAAAAAATTGTTGCAGGTGTCTTGGAATTAAAATAAATTTCAGTCATTTTTAGAAATGTCTGTCTGTCTGTTTGTCAGTTTCTATGTACACACATCACTGCTAAAGTACTGTGTTCAGGATAAAACCACACCAAAAAAATTATAAAAAAATATCCTCGAGACACATTTAGTCTAGGTTTCATTAAATTCTATCAAACTAACAAAAAATATTGTAATTTTAATGACGACGCGACAAGTACGAGAGAAAAGTAGACAAGTAAAGTGGATTTAATACATTCTTATAATTGGTCACTGTTTTTTTTACATTAGGTTCCACGCTGACATTTTTTTTTTTTATCGTGGGGAAATCCCTTATGGATACGCCACCCTCTCAGGGGAGAGTGGGTTATGTCCGACTCGCACGGACCAAAACCCCACGGTGTACGTCTTCCGCTATAGTTGGGGCGGCACGAGATCTCTATAGACTTCATCGTGCCGCCCCAGCGGTTGGCCCAACAGCGAAAGCGCCGCCGCCGGGCCCCGTCCAGTTGGGAGACAGCCGTGTACACACCGGCCGTCTCCTGCGTCCACCGGATCTATGCAATGGGAAGATGGGCCCCCTGACCCATTTTCCCTGGTCCGATTACAGAGGGAGGAGGCGGTCAAACTGACGCCTCCTCCTGCCCGTCCTCCGTTGGCGGAGACGGCCACTATAAGGGTCCCGCTCACGGACCCTCTCCGATAACCTATACTGTACTTATCCTAACTAACATTGTAAATGTGAAAGTAAGTTTGTTCGTTTATTTGTTACACTTTCATGCCTCAACTACTCAACAAGTGCATCACATGAAATGTTTTCCATACAAGTTGTCGGGGATACAGGAAATGATATAGGATACCTTACATCCGGTAAAACAGTACTGTTTCCGAAGGGTAGCCGCAGGCAAAAATTAGTAGTATATGTACCAGGTATTAGGTTAGTCGCTTACAGTACTCCAAGAAATTATAGTTCATTATCACATTTAACATATAAAATAATAACATCAAAACAAATATTAATACGTATCTCTCGGTTGTCGCCGTTGTTTTTGGATTGTAATGTGCTTACCATCAGACATAGTGCAGACACTTCGCCGAACTACAATAAAAAAAAAGAAGAACCTTAATTAAAGTTAGTTCTATGACTTTCAAAAGTATAAACACAAACATAATAAACCTTGGTGCAATGACCGCTACCGAAAGCTACAAGCAGCGACCCGGAGTTAATAACCTTCGATAATAAAACAAACAATAACCCCTTTTGTTTTATTCATGCTGTTCCCACGTTCTCTTTCAAGTGAAAGTGAAGTCACCCAACGGTCATTGACACTGTGCTTTATCAAAGATACGTTGAGGATTACGTATAATTTTTCTATTTTTCTAGATAATTCGGTCAAATATTAAGCACGTATTTTTTAAATCGATTTAGAAGGAGAATCGAGTGCAAAGTATCCTTCATAAATAATGCTACTGTCTAAACTTTCAGCCTGTATAAGAAAGCATACCAGTGGTCCTTGGATCCAACGTTTTGATGACTTCTTTGGCTTTCTCGACGCACTTCTTGTATCTGTGTTCGGTGACGAGTAGTTCCGCCTCCCGCGCGCTCAGAGCCTCTTGCAGTTTGCTCGACCTTCGTCTCTCCTCCGCCAAAGCCGCCTGCAGTTCCTCCACTTGGAGTGCTGACAGTTAAACGAATACATTATTTTATCTTTGGCAACGAAAACTTCCAGTAGATTATTACTGCTCAAGTAGGTTAGAAGGCCATTACAAGTTTCTTGCGATCATTTCCATGAACTAACAAGATGGTGATCCTTTTGTTAGAACTGTCCAGGGAGTTTTAGTGGCAAGTCAGAATCCATGATCCGTTGTATTATTTCCCATCCACTTGTGCACAATAACCAAACTATATTACGTGAAACACCACCAATATTACAAAAATATAGAGTCAAATAAAGCTAGAATATAGCACCGTTCCAGAGGGATATACCAAATTTACATTAAATCGAGTGAAACCGAGAGCAAAAGCTAGATCCAAAATGAAGATAATAACACTATCACTAAAAGACCTCGCGAGATTTCAAAACTATGATCAAAATCCAGTCATTCAGTTATTGTATGATTCCGGTTTGCTACTTCCCTATATAATTATATTGTTTATGTTATTGTATATATATTAACGAAATAGTAAGGAAAAAAAAAAGTTACAGATATTAAAAAAAAATAAGAACTCTTAAATGGAATTGGGCGGGTCATATATATAGATTACATGACGACCGATGGACAAAAAAAGTGACAGTATGGATACCATGGGGGCATAAAAGAAAAAAAGGAAGGCCCAAAAAGAGGTGGAGTGATGTCTTTAAAGAAAGGTGTGGTTGGAAATGGCCAAGAATAGCGTCAAGGAAAGATGAATGGAGAAGTTTGGGGGAGGCCTACGCCGCTGAGGCGAGTGCTATATAGTTCTTGAATAAAAGATAAAATAAAAATGTAATAGTAGTATTAGTATGTAACAATAAAAGGCTTTTTATTTTTATTTATAATGAGTTCAGTGATGTGTATTTTCTAATTTTTTTGCCGTAGAGAAGTGAGGAAAGCGGTGTGATGCGCATGAGCAGAACAATGCAGACAAATTCACGGATATACATCAGGTAAAATCATGGAAAAAATGTAGCGTCAATAATTAAAAGACGTATACAATACGCATTTGAACATATAAATACGTTTGAACGTTGTCAAGCAGATATAGTATATCTTACTATTACACTTATCCGAACCAATGCGGTACAGTATTTGCTAGATGAAGTTTAATACTGTAGTTATGTAGAGCTATTTGCATATTCACCTTGGATTGTTAATTGGCTTGGTAATGAATAGGACAGACGAGATAGATCATCATTTAATGACAAACGCATAAAATGATTGTTTTGCTCTTTATATAAAGAAGACTGCATGAAATAAATAATCTTGAATATTATGCTTATAAAACGCTCTTTAGATGTATAAAAAAGTTGTCATTTTGTCTTATGTTGTTTTACCTACCTTTTCCAACGAATCCTTGCAATTGGAGAATATTTCTATATAGTATATATCAAAGCATATTTCATTATTTCGTTGTCTTGTGATTTCTTCAATTCTCTAAGAAAATGGTGGCCCGCTTGTTAGAATTTTCTAGGATATTTTTGTGAAGTCACAATATTTATATCGATAATAACATCAACCTATAAATGTCCTCAAAGGCCACTTCTTCAAGGAAGGTATGGCATAATGATCAGCAGTCCTCGACGTATTTACATATGTATTTCTGACTCCCAAAAATCCACAGGTTATATATTTTTTCACACACCGTGGTATGACAAGAACATTTCTTTGATTCAAGTTTCCTCATAATGTTTTCCTTCACCGTCATCTGATAGTGTTACCGATTCAAATTAACATATGTATGTGAATCTCGATAAACTGTAGGGTACATGTTCATGGGTTCGAACCTGGCGACTATCGAATTGATATTTCACTGGATGTACCACCTTAGCATCACGATTATATCCTATAATACTTAATAGAATACATGCTCCATGTTATTTTGTTCAATTCAGTTCAATTGTCCACAAGGATCCAACTAAACACTACATTTCATAAAGTGAAAACGATTATTAAAATGTAAACGAGAACGAAAAAGGTTAGATTATAAAAATAAAAATTAAACAAATCGTTTTCACTACGGTACGCCATTTTAACTTTTCAAATTGAGAACCCCGAATGTTTGTCACAAACCAGCTTCTGATAGGGAGAATGTTTACGGGTTCATCGACCGGAATTCGCTTTCCAAACCCGTTTCTCGATAAAGGCTCTCGAACACGGAACGGTCATGTTTCATATGTGTGTCTGCCTTTACTATAGGTAGGTTTTTTTATTGTCAACACTCTGTATACAACAATGGCGGACCAGATATGGTGTCCGCCTTATACGGAGCTAAGACGGAATAACAACAGCAATAAAATGTTTAGAGACGCCAACGCGGATCTTTGCAATCTAATAACGTTATTAAAACGTGAAAAAAATATGCTCTAGATATATATAGCATTGTTCGTTTTTATGGTAGTAATTTAATTCTTATTTTAGTTTTCAGCTCGGGATTTAAATTAGTAATCCAATATCCCTAGCTAACTATTCTAAGCTATTCATACATATATACATTTGTGAACCATACAATCGAAATTGCATGATTCACAAATGAATACGTGTATATCGGATTGAAACGAACTAAAACTATTCGATTCAGTTCGATGAGGGAAAAAACAAAACCCTCCCACCATGTGTATGTATGTGCACGTGTGTGAGAGAGATGATCTCATATGTGTGTACAAGTGATGTAGGTGAGTCACTGTATCGCGAAAATAATATCTCGAGGGCTCCACCCGAGGGCAACCTAGGCTTGGGATATTACTGAGAACCGCGATGTGTGCGGGAGTCGGAAAAAGTCTACCCGAGTGGGAGCTTTCGTCGAAAACGCTGCCTAATAATCCCTTTGAGCTATAACGAAACAATAGTGATACGCAGACGAAGTCGCGGTAATCAACTAGTTTAGATTAAAGTAGAAAATTAAATAACGATCTAAATTGGATTTAACTCATTTTGAAATGTAAGAGCACAATTGCTATTTTTACAGATTTAACGTACAAATTACCACCTGTTGTGATCTTGGAACATTTGAGCTCGTCGACCGTTTCTCGCAGTGTATCTCTTTCCTGCAGTAGCGTGTCCCTCTCCCGTTGCAGTGAGGCGACGTGACTACTGAATTTCTTATTCTCAATCTCTAATTTGTCTGCCTTTGTAATTTCGGCATCCAATTTTTCATTTAAATCAGTAACCTTGAACATAGACATATCTAATAAGTAAAAATGCTTATGAATATTATTAACAGCATAGTTTAGAAACAGGCGCAATGATAAGCTTGGAACATCTCAAGAATCATCTTATTTTAAATTTAACCCCCCTAAGGGATGAATTTTCAAAAACCTTCCTTAATACTTACCCTATATTATTTAATAAACTAACTAAAATTAATAAAAAATATATGGTGAATATAAATTATACATTACTTAACAAAAAAACATAATTTTCACTGTTAAAAGGAGTCATAGTTATTTAACCACTGTGATTATGCAATGAATGTTGAAAAAATATGTTGTTTTTAATGTGCACAAAATTGAAGACCCTGTATTTATGAGACAGATTTTCTACAAACATCAATGTGTTTCAACAAACCTTAAAAAAAGATATATTTATTTCTTTGAACCGATTTTAATTATTCTTTTTCTATTTGAATTGGTTATACTCAGGAACGATTCCATCTCAATATAAACAAAACAAGTGGAGAAACACCGCTTATTAGATTTTCACCTTAATCTTATATACGTATGTTCACCGATGCTTTAGTCGATTTCGAACAGATTTTAACGACTCCATTTTTAAAATGTTCTTACATAAACTGAATATTATTTCTGAGATATTATTTTTATATACCTGTTTCTTATAAATGTCAAGTTGTGTCCGAATAGCGTTTGCTCTCGTCGCGGCTTGTTCGTGCTCTATAGCGCGTTGCACGTGCTCTGTATTCACTCGTTCCAAGAGCTTTACCTGATAAAAAAAGGTAAATTTATTAATTCATAGATTCAAGATTTTTTTTTGTACTCTGCACTAGTATTATAAAGCTGGGTGGTTTGTTTGTTTGTTTGGTCAACTGCGCTAATCTCAGGAACTACTAATCGGATTTGAAAAATTCTGTCAGTGTTAGATAGCTAATTTATCGAGGAAGTTTATAGGCTTAAAAAGCACAAATGAAACATGTTTCAAAATCGTTTTTGAAGTTATACTTCTTTTGGCGCGTTAGGGAAAAATGATGAGAGTAAATTTTTACGATGCGCGCGCACACCGTCACGAAAAACCGACACCCTGAAGTTATTACGATGCGCGCGCACACCGTCACGAACCTTGAAGTTAACTATAGACAACATTTTGTTTCATTGTATTTGTTGTTTATATTTCTTTGTATTAAAACTTTCAATGTATTAAATACCTTTTTTCTATTGTTAGCGTCGTTTTTTCTACAAACGTAGAATAAGGCGGAAGATAAAAAATTTGAAAAGATTTTTATCTTTTTACGCCAAAGAAGTATAACTTCTAACGCGTGTATATAAGTACACACACTTTTTTTTCCTTTTGAGAGCTTTCGCTGCGTCTTAACGTTAGCCCAAAGTAACTATTCTACGCGGACGAAGTCGCGAGCAGAAGCTAGTTTTTTATACAAATATATGTTTTAAAACGATGATGGCTAGTTGATGACATTTCGGACACCGCGTCGATGGATGCAGGTTGGTATCCCTGCAACTGAGTCGGAACTTTCGGAGAAAGATATCATCGTAATAGCTAGGGTTTTTTCTAAGTCCGCCACCCGCTAACTACCACATTCAATTTGTGTTTCGACAAATGCATTTCTGCTACAGTCGCCTCTACGTGTATCGTGTTTCCCATATTAGACCTCATCGTCGTTTATCATCAAGAAAGAATAAGTTAAAAAAAAATTAAAGTGTTGAAATATTAGACAAATTGTGATATAAACATTTTTAGACTCCTTTTTATTAGTACTTGTGAGCGCCCAGTGGTCGAAATTAGACAATAGATAATTAACATTTTAATATGTATAGATATTCAATATTAACAAAAAACGAGAGCTACTTCCGACGTTGCTTAACTTCGGTGATCGGACGAACACCGGTGTTTTTAACACTCAACCAGACACAGTGTTTCCTCCATCACCTATTGTTATACAAAAAGGTTGCCGATTAGAATTTCAAAGCCCTCCCATAACAAGTTCCAATTAAAAAAATACATTATTATAATGGTAAATTATAATAAATAAATAATATTTAATAAATGTTTATAGCATAGCATAGTGCAATCATACACAAAACGGTAATGCATTACGGTCGAATTTCGTCCACTGAAAAAATAGCAGTATTAATAAATCTGTTTGAAAAGTGACTTCTTTTTTCATATTTTGTTATAGATAACTGTCATAACACCCACTGATGATAATAAAAATGAAATATTTAAAAAAATCTGTGCGTATGTTTGTATGACCAGATTGCAAGATTAAATGCAAGACGGGTTAACTAATTTTAATAAAATTCTGTAAACAGGGAAAGTATATACCACTTCCAAATTCGTAGACCATAAAAAGCTTAACTAATATTATAAAAGCATTTTTGTTTGTTTCTTTGTTACGCTTTCATGTCTTATGTACTCAACTGATCATTATGAAATTTTGTATGCACGTAGTCGGAGGCATAAAAAAAGACGTACGATACTGTCATTGACAAAAAAAAAACAGTCCTCGAGCGATTGAAAATATCGTCTTCTAACTTCATTGACGCGAGCGAACCCGAGAGCAAAAGTTAGTTATAATAAAATATGGCAAGAAATACATAATTACGAAACGAAAATTATAATTACTGTGTTATAAATGAATTCGAAGCGGGCACAGACAGTAAGTAATAAATAACGCTTGACTTTTTTGTTTTTTGCCCACTCTAATGATAGTTTTTTTTTCACTATAACATGTGCGGATCTGTAATAACATAAAACATTACGTAATTTTTTTATTTACCTGTCTCCTTAAATCGACGTGTTCTTCCATTCTTTTCTTGTACGAAGCGACTGTGGCTTCCAGCGCCACGACCTTCGCAGCAGTCTCTCTTAGTGCGTCCACTTCATCTTTCAGAGCTACATTTTCTGATGCCGCCATCTGTAAAAAAAAACACATGTTATTATACCTTGAAAGACCATATATACTAATCTACTATTACTTACACATCAAGCTATCTAGATATCTATCTACAAAAAAAAGAAAATATCAAGCTGAAGACTAGAAGAAAAAAAAAAACTAAAACTACTACACTAAATATATAAAAACTATGATACCCTAGTAACTTAATTAATCAATACAAGTCTACTTTGTAATTACGTAACATTCCATATAAGAGGCTAGCAAAATTTGAAATATCTTATATAAAAATAAATAAACTTAACATCGAAGGATGAAGCTTGAGTGAAAACATCCGCTGAAAAAAAAATTCAGAATAGGCAAAATAATAAAAAAAAAGTAGTGCAAACAATAGTGTCGACTTGAAGAAAAAGACTGCATCAAATAAAAACGCAAATAGTCGAAAAGAGCATCTCTATGGAAAGTACGTCTAATTCATTTTTTAATATAATGTAATTTGAGACAAGAAACTCATAGATTAATAAAACGTTACTATTGTACTACTGTTGCTGGCGTCTTTGATACAGTATAGTACAACCATCAATGTGAAGTTAAATTAGGGACGACAGTGACATTTTAATTTTGTAAATATGAACCCGTCGGCTGATTTTTTAAGACACAAATCTCAAAATGGCGAATCATGTTTTAAATTTTTCTTTTAAATTCACGACAACGTAAACTCTAAATTTCATGTTTTATTAAAAAAACTTCGTACAAATAAAAAAATAAGCAATATATAATTTGTTATTTTTGGAATAAATCAGGTTTTTTAAATTTATACTGCCAACAGTATGTTGACCTGTGCCTCGTGAGTTTTTTTTTTCGAACTGACTGCGCTATTGACACAGCAACCTTAATTTAACTTCCCCGAACTACTAAGGCGAGCGCTTAAGGCACTCAGCCGATTACCATTCGTTATTATGGAACCTAATAAAACTATGTTTCGGACAGTCCAGAGATTAATCATGTAAACTTTTTGGAGAATAAATTACTATTATTTTATTTACATAGATAAGTCAAGTATCAAGTTATAATCACCTGGAGTTCTTCATTTCTTAATTTAACTAAAGCCAACTCTCTTTCGAGAGCATCGGCGCGAGCGCGTTGGTCGTCCCTCTGCAGCTCGATCTTATCTAGTTCGTCTTTGAGAGCGTCTAACTGTGCGCGCATGTTCGTATACCGTAATGTACCAGCGTGTGCGGGCCCTAAAGAAGCCCCCGCCTCGTCCAGCTCAGTTTCCTCTCCAGCACCAGCTGCCGCTATCTCTGAATCCCTAGCAGCTGCCAACCGTGTCACCTCACCAAGCAGAGTCATCTTTTCCTCTTGAAGAATTTTTACCTATATAATTTTAAAGAATGTCCTGAAATTCTTCGAGCGACTTACGTTTGAATACTAGAATGAGTCACAGGATTCGGGGAAGGAAAAGAACGTCAGAAAATTATAATGTGACAGTAAAGGTCTGATGCTCCATCTTCATCATTTTTTTGGCAACCTACTAGTAGATTATTACTGCCATTGTCAGGCAGATAATGATATTTCAAGTTTCTTTAACGATAATTTCAATAAACTAACAAGACGGCGGCCGTCTTGTTAGAACTTTCCTGGGAGTTTTTGTGGCAAGTCAGAATCCAGGCTCCGTGATATTATTTCCGATCCACATCACTTTTGCACAATAACTAAACTATCTAACGTAAAACACCACCAATATTACATAATATAGAGCCGGATAACACAAGATTATGAATAAAGTCCACTACATAACATTCCAAAATCCCGCCAAAAAATCCATCTCCATCATTATTAAGTTCGATCGTAGTCAAACGCTTAAAACTTATTATTTAATGGTGGTAGAGCCACGTTGAAACTATTATTGGTTTCAGCATGAATGGGTCGGCTCGTCCGGGGTAGTACCACCCTCTCATAGAAAACCAACGTCAAGTAACAGTGATTGCATTGTTGCGTTTCGTTCGGTCAGTGAGAGCGCCCGAGGCCTACCTCCCCTCCCCTCTCCTATCACCTCTCCCTCTCCCTCCCCTAACCTTTCCCCCCAAAGGGTGGCAACGCAGTTGCAACTCCTCTGGTGTTGTTAGTGTCCATGGACGGTGGTGATTACTTAACAGCAGGTGACCCATCTGTTCGTTTGCCACTCATACCATTAAAAAAAAAAATCCTACGACGTAAGCTTAGAAACAATGTAGAATTTGAAATCAGTTCGATCGACGCGGTGTACGAAGGTTTACTTATAACAAACCAACGACTGCATATACGAGTCATTTACATTTCAATGTGAACCTAGTCCAATTTTAGTCGTTCAAAAGATTTTAATTTGTTAAAGATCCTTAGATTTTATTCATGTAATATTTGAAGATAATAATTTTAAAAAAACATATTATATAAAAACAGAATATCTTAAACAAAAATTCAGATTAGTGAAAGGATTAAATTTGGACTTGGTTCATTTTTTTAAATGTAACGACTCATATTGTGAATATTGCATTATGTATAATTATTATCTAACCTAAACTAACGTTAACATGAATAATGTTTGAAATATGTAACCTGAGGATTGTAAACTACTTTTTTAAATTACAACTTGATGAAGATATACTCGTACTTAGCACAGAGGAGCACTTCAAAACACATGAATATATAAGGTACTGTAAGAATTGATTACATGAATTTTTTTTTTCAAAATATGTGTGGTACATTATAATATAAACAATACCTATTCGTCGCGTTTTTACATGCGAATATTTAATTAAAAAGAATATTGACCTTGTATTATTCTTACTAAGCAATTGATATCCTGACAGACCTGACAACAATGTTTACCGCACAAATGTTCATATGCCTTTAAGGTCAATCCTACAGCTTACTAATACTACGTTCCTAAGTCACGAAGCCTGTCAATTCTGTACAATTTTCAATAAAAGCCCGTTATAGTGATTCGCTTCTGCGGGTCTCGTTTCGGGATCAGCCTATACTTATCCAGCTTTTCGCAGGCCGGCATGACAGTGACGAACGGCGATGGATAATATGTCACTCGGTGGTCGCCACTGTTTTTAGATTGTACTGTGCTTACCACCAGGCATAGTGAAGTCACTTTGCCGTGCTATAATAAAAATTTTAAAAAATATATAAACACTTGATCATTTAAAAAATGTGATAATTTCTGCGAACTAATTGAATATAAAAATGTAGAAGCTACAAAAGCACCCAGATTCACGATCAATTAAAAAAAAAAACGAATTTAAATAACAATAGAAAATCATACCTTTGTTTCCAATTCATGACACCTCTGTGCGAGCACTTCTCTCATATCGACAACATCAACATGCTCAACTCCAGGAGCGTCCAAATGCAAACCGGCACGGTTCAAGCCCAGCGTTATATTCTCCAATTCCTTTCAATAGAACACATTCTTTTACACGAATATTTTTGGTCTTTTCAAACACAACATTAGCCGTACTTGACTCAGAACGTAAGTAATCGTGCTAATGATAGCAGAACCGCACACAATTGTGCCGTCCATGCTATTTTGGAATAACAGAGCCTAAAACCACAAGAAGAAAGTACCGTCACAACATTAGAACGTAAACTGAGAACGCACATCGTACCAGTACCATCATATCGTGATCCAAGGACATAAATACAAGCGTAACTAAAACATTCAATTTTACCGCGGCCAGTAATGAGCCACTTCGAAAGCGAGCGTTAGGCAACATTTGAGTTTGCTTTATTTCTGCAATGACGAACGTGTATTGTTACATCGCGACCCTATGCTTAACGTCCATAAATCAAAGTATAAACACTACCAAGTGAAAATTAGGAGGATATACGGCTTTGTTACTTAATGAAAGCGAAACTAATTGGCTACGGATGGTTAATTCAATAAAGTGTTTAACAGTAAAACATGATGTCTGGATAAATATTCCATTCAAGACGTAAAGAAACAAAATTTAAAAATTACGCGAATTAATTCCTGAGTCGTCGTGACGTCATTATCGTCATAACTTTGTTGTATATGAGATCCAGAGAAAATATATTTTTTCTTTAAAAACATCCGACATCATATTTCAAAACTAACAAAAAGACAGATATCAAACTTAGACACCTTTGGAACTAAAATACATTTTCACAATACAATTTACATTTTTTTAATCATATCAAATGTCTCGAAAAATATACGTCAAACATCAACAATCGTTTGCAGTAAAAGGGACAAAACTCATACGTGAAAACTGTCTCAGTTGAGTGGTACATTTGAAGGATAAAAATTGTGGTAAAATTGGCCCTACATTGGACACGCCATCCTCCCGGAGGAGGGAGTGGGTAGTCTGAAACTCGCTCGAAATGGGCCCTTTTTGAGCTATGTCAACCTCATAGCAAAGGAGCAACATTTTCAGGGACTCGTTTGTGGTCATAATTGAAAATATATGAATTTACTTTCGTACCATGACCTTAAGTGAGTTAAGTTATTACATTAATAATCTACATCAAATATTTGTTTTAATTAAAACAAACAAAAAAACTCTGCCATTACACAATACATGGACATCTGGTTTTCTACACGACAAATTGAATAATCTTCACGTAATAGCAATTTTAGTAATATTACCATAGCACTCGGCGAGCATGTGGTGTAACTTATTTTCTTCTTATGAAAATGCTTAGAATTAAAGATGAAAGTAGTATAACATACACTTGTGTATACATTGCTGTGTATAATAATAATGAATACATAGGTTAGACCATTTTTTCTTCCAATGATTCATACATAACTGCAAATACAGCAAAACATACTATGTACATGAATAATTCATGTAGATATATGAGGTTGTGAACACTACAAACTTTAAATGTACATTTTAAATCACGACCCACCTATTCATATAAAATCGTATAATTAATTAAATTTTAATATCATATACTTATTAAATATAGCTTTATATTTGTAATTTTCATTATTATAGAATCATGATCAACCCATTTCGAAAGTAATACCTTTAAACATTTTAGTAAACACAGGGGTTTTTTATACAATTCACTTGCCTCTGATATTTTAATCATATAGTAAACAACAGATCCTACAAACCTGTATTCATCATTACAAGTATAAATCAAAGTCCCCTACCGCGTCTGTCTGTTCGCGATAAACTCAAAAACTACTGAACGGATTTTCATGCGGTTTTCACCAGAGTATAAAGTGATTCACGAGGAAGGTTTTGGTATATAATTTGTAAATGATTTTTTTTATAAACAGGTCGGGACAACGTCTGCCGGGCCCGCTAGTTTAATACAAAAATAACTCATTCTAAATTTTAACTCACATATACATTCTTCGAAACGAGACACATAATATACAATTATAAAATAATGTATTTGTTTTTAATCGTATGGATAAAACAACCAAACAGTAAAACAAAAGTACTTGATAATTTCAGTCAAAAATAAATGCTAGGTTGTTGCTTCTGATTCCGAAACTTCATATTCACTGGAGAGTGACCATAAAATTGTTTACAACTGACTATTACTTACAAGCATAATAAAGGTGAAACAGATAATTTAAATTAAAATATGATTACGCCTTATTTAAGTCAAGGTTTTTCCAATTCATATATTCAAGTAATGTAATGTGAGATATTACAAATTTGTTGCTTACCTGTATCGCTTGCATTATTGACCGCTGGCAAGACAATTCCATCTCCATAATTCGGGTGATGTATGCCTCTTTCTTTATACAGTTTACTGCACAACCTTATTTAAAAGAATAAAATATTTTACTTGTACATAGAATGAATCTTTTTCTGTTTGCGTTCTACGCGTTCGCGCATCGTTACTCTGTTGAGACGCGATTTCGTACAGTTGTTGTTAGCATATATGTGAAGGTTAATGACTTAGTATCATTAGCATGCAATAGATGGCGCGCGAGTCGTTACAACAAATTAGTGTATTTCATTTAGTTTTCCGAGTTTTAAATATCTAGGAAGGATCTAGATTATATGAATCATCAGGAGCGGTTAGTATATTGAAAAATCTGTAGACATTATTTTTATTTATAAATCAGTCGGCAATTGCAAATATAAATAATATTATCGCCACATACTGTATGTAGTACAGAATTTATAAGCAAAATATAATGCAAAAATGAGCCATTCCCACTTTTGCTTTTATATGTCTCGTATAACATTACAATTTTTTTTAGTGCTAATTAACAGAAAAATACAATTAAGGAAAATGTAAAACAACCCACAAGAACTCTTAAAGTACTGCCAATGGAACAAGATTGCAGACAAATAACTAGTTCAATTCAATAATCACATTCAATTTGTTAGATATTACAAGCATTACACATACCTAAAAATATCTACCTAAACCAGATGATTGTGAGTTATGCAAGAATGAAAATTAATATAATTTTTAAGGTATATAACAATAAGCAGTTGTAGAATATCTCAATGCAATTTACAGCTATTTATTTACAACAATGTTTTAATTATTTTAACGGCGAACGTTATCCCGTCCTGATAATAAAAAACCTTCACAAATTATTAGGTCTTTACCTATGAAATTGCCGTTTTGTATGAAAAAATTTAAACGAATTTTTTTCATGTATTTTTTATTTGTATTAATCGAAGTAATCACCCATGCAATCAATGCACCTTTGCCAACGCAATGGCAGTTTATTGATGCCCTTCTTAAAGAAATCAGCTGGACGGGAGGTAACAAATTCTTCAAAGGCATTTTGTACTGCCTCTCGGGTATTGAATTTTTTTCCCGTAATCACCCATGCAATCAATGCACCTTTGCCAACGCAATGGCAGTTTATTGATGCCCTTCTTAAAGAAATCAGCTGGACGGGAGGTAACAAATTCTTCAAAGGCATTTTGTACTGCCTCTCGGGTATTGAATTTTTTTCCCGTCAAGGAGTTATCCAAATTCTGGAAAAAGTAGTAGTCTATAGGCGCAAGGTCTGGTGAGTAGGGCGGATGACGGAGAACTGCCAACCCCAGTTCTTGCAACTTGGAGACCGTCTGCTGTGCAGTATGAGGTCGTGCGTTGTCGTGCAGGAGCAACGGAGACGAGCGATTGACCAATGCTGGTTGGAGATGTGCCAGCTTCTCCGTCATTGTGTTCAATTCTTCACAGTACACATCTGCAGTAATGCTCACCCCGTTTGATAAGAAGCTGTGATGAATCACACCGGCGCTAGACCACCAAACAGTGACCATCACTTTTCTAGGGGTAAGTTTTCGTTTAGGGCATTGTTTAGGTGCTGAACCAGGATCCAACCAACTTGCTGAGCGCTTGCGGTTATCAAACAGAATCCATTTTTCATCGCAGGTAACAATGCGGTTCAAAATTCCTTCATTTGTATGCCTGTTCAGCAGTGCAAGGCACGTCTCGACGCGTACTTTGCGCTGGCGATCATAGAGTTCGTGGGGCACCCATTTGTCAACATTTTTACCTTGCCAATTTGACGCAAATGGACCAATATTGTTTTGACGCTAACTTCGAAAGCTGCTGCTAATTCAGCCGTAGATTGTGTATCATCAGCTTCCACAATCGCCTTTAATTCGTCATTGTCGACCAAAGTCGAACGACGACCGCGAGGTTCATTTTCCAGGTCGAAATTCCCAGAACGGAAGCGAGCAAACCAATAACAGGGGGGGAGTTGGTTTGTAGTTTTAGCTCCATAAACATCGTTGATGTTGCGTGCCACTTGTGCTGCGTTGCTGCCACGACGGTACTCATATTCCATAATTACTCCACCAAAATAAAATGAATTTCAAATTAGAATTCTTAGCCAAATAAAAATTATTTTGATTTGAAATGGCCAGTACTGCAGAACGGCAATTTCATAGGTAAAGACCTATTATATACCTAAACCTTCGTAAATAATGACGCCAATTGATTTTAGCTTGCTACCTATGAAGACTGCGGTAGAACACCTAATATGTTCTAGAACTTTAGCGATTACAAACTGGAAATCAGATTAGACCTTCATGCGTTGTAATGTCTTGCAACAAAAATAGGCTTAAATTTCTTTTTTAAGATTTTACACTACCTATTAAAGTATTTTAAAAATTGCATCATCATTATGAAAATACACCTGTTTTCCTTTTCATATCCCATATAATCTTTTTATGCAATGTATTATGGTTTTAACAATAGTTTAATTAGAATAATAGGTATGCGCGAAAACATCTAAATGACTAAAAAAATAATTGTGCAGTAGAATGAATGTCATATTAAATCTGATTTAACTCCAGATTTTTTTTTAAATTTAATATATCATAGGAGGCAAACGAAATGGTGGGTCACCTGATGTTAAGTGATCACCGCCGTCCATAAACACTAGCAACACCAGAGGAGTCTCTAGTGGGTTGCTAGCCTGTGTTGGGGGGAAAGGAGTGAGGCGGAGAGGGAGAGGGAAGGTGGGTCTCCGGCACTCTCACTGACTGAACGAAACGCAACAATACAAGCACTGTTATTTCACGTTGGTTTTCTGTGGGTCGAGTGGTACTACCCCGCGCGAACCGACCCATTAATACTGGAACCAGTAATAGCTTCAGCACGGCAAAACCACCTACAAAAACAACATCATAAACAGTAAATTTCTTACTTAGAACTAGTTGCAGTAGTCTTCCCAAATCCGAAGGATCTGCTGTCTCAGCTATATTTATGACATCTGGTCTTGTAAACTCCTGCAGACTAAGATTCAAAATATCTTGATGATAATCTTAAACAAAAAAAAATTACTTAAAAATTATGTTAATGATGTAGTTAAAACTTTGTTGTTTGACTATTTTACTCAGAAACTATGTCGCCTCAAATTTTTATTTTTTTTATTAACATGAATTGTGATTTTAACCTATATATCAAGACAAATATTTATGAAGTAAAAGCTCTTTTATATAATTTCGCGTCATGACATGCTACGTAAGCATGACCGGCCGTATAGCGCTTGCGTCAGACTAGCGACGAGTAGTATAGGGGCCTGTGTACATGTAATATTGATATATTGCAGCTCATCATATGTTTGATAGATTAATACATTTTATAAAAAAGTATATAATTATTGCTCTGAGTGCCAATGGCTATGAAAACCACACTAATTTAAATAAATCTAAAATGTAAATACTATCGCTCACACTATAATTTATATGGAAATTCAAAAGATACATTTATTTCATTGTTTTGAGATTTCACTTCATAGTAGTCTTTATGACTGCCTTGTCTTTTTTTTTGTAGTCCGGTGAAGCTTTAGAGGCCTCTAAAAAGGCCAATAGCGTAGACAGTTAGAGAAAAAAAAATTTTTTTATTAAAATTAGTACACAATTATATACTATGTGCAAAGCTTTCGAATATTTAATATCGTCCTGAACTTCGTAATTTGTTACAGATAATGCAATTACAATGATAATTAAACTCATCACTAGTGAAATGTTTTATGTAATAGTAGTAATTAATTAAGGCAATATGTGAACATAAAATAAACTTCATTAAAATTCTTGCCACTTCGATTACAATCTTTAAGGTAAATAGACATCCTTTGTTTTTATAGTAGTAATTTAAACTATTACTTTTAGACATCTTATAATTATATCCAGGCCTTTTTTTGTCACATCCATTTTGAGGACATGCAAATCTTCGAATGTAGTAAATCCATTATTTTTTTTTTTTATGTCTAAAAATCTACACCTTGTCATTTTGGGTACTTACGGGTTAGAATAGTAATACTGTTTTAAAATTTTCAGAACAAAAACCAACTTATGGCAGTTTTTCGGTATTTTCAAGATTCCCTTTAACAGCACTGCTTGCCCCAGTGTGCCCCACAAAAAAAGCCCTGATATATCTAAACCTTGGATTTTAACATGTTTTGGTTCTAATCTAGGTATAATGATATATTATAGCGAGTATATTAAATACTAGCTGACGCATGCAACTTCATATGCAGGCAATCGGTTATTACCGGTTTCAATTGTATTATTACAAAAAATATTTAATGTACAGATTTGGCCTAGTTAGTTTTATTATAGTATAATAATATAGATTATATAAATGATAGAAAGGGTTTAATCAATTAACATGTATTTGTTAAGCTATACATTCTTCCACCATTATTTTTCCCTTTCAACTCTAATATTTACCTAGCGAGCATATACCCACTACACCCTATATCTATAAATATATGTACTCTTTTAGAAAAAATACCATAAGTGACTCTCTTTATTTATTATGGTTCAACAACAGAGCACAAATTAAATTTGTCTCTCTATTAATGTTGGGCACAATACTTTAAAAAATAAAAATAAATAAACAAAAATAGATTGTGAAAGTTACTACAAAAAAAAAAACAAATAAGTGTATTATAAAAGTTACATGCAACTATCATTTTTATGTCATCTATTTATTATTAAGA
Source organism: Antheraea pernyi (assembly GCA_015888305.1). Lineage (NCBI taxonomy): Eukaryota > Metazoa > Arthropoda > Insecta > Lepidoptera > Saturniidae > Antheraea > Antheraea pernyi. The sequence continues at coordinate 24,778 of MU160294.1, read as the reverse complement.
CTACTGTAGGCCTACTGAGTCCAAATTTTGATGCTAAATAATGTACAAAACGTCTTTGAATAGCTTCGATCCTGTCAGTCCTGGGACTCACTCAAACATATACCCATTTGATATGTGAGAAATCTTTTAAAATAAGCCTAGAAGCCATTCACAGCATCACCTACCAGGTACAATTAAGATAAAAACTAACCTACATATATTGGTGATAAATCAATATTTGCCAATTTCAATTAGATTCCTTGCAATTTACTAATGAAAATATATTTGTCATTATAAACATACCTTTCTAACATTGAAAAAAATGTCAAAATCCGATCAGTAGTACCAGGGATTCTCTGGACACAAAACGATAAAAATATGAAATATAGCTTAAATGTTTAGCTAATTTAAAGAAAATTTACCAAAATCTATCGAGATTTTCAATAATTACAATCTTTTGAATTTTGTCCATTATTCTAAAGAATCCATTACATTTTATAGGACAAAAAATATCCTAGATGTAGCTGTATAATTAGTTATCACGGTGTAAAATTTCATCAAAACTGGTTCAGTACTATCAGAGTGATACACGTTTACAGACAGACAGACAAAAATTGTAAATAGATTATTTTTGGCCTCTATATCTATAATAAAGTCCACCTCGATTATAATTGTCAAAAAATATATAATTATATAATTGGGCCTAGTTAGTTTTATTATAGTATAATATAGATTATATAAATGATAGAAGGGTTCATCAATTAACATGTATTTGGTAAGCTATATATTCTTCTACCATTATTTTTCTACTTCTACTCTAATAATTACCTAGCTAGCATATACCCATTACACCCTAATATCTATAAATATATATACTCTTTTAGAAAAAATACCATAAGTGACTCTCTTTATTTATTATGGTTCAACAACAGAGCACAAATTAAATTTGTCTCTCTATTAATGTTGGGCACAATACTTTAAAAAATAAAAATAAATAAACAAAAATAGATTGTGAAAGTTACTACAAAAAAAAAAACAAATAAGTGTATTATAAAAGTTACATGCAACTATCATTTTTATGTCATCTATTTATTATTAAGACTACTGTAGGCCTACTGAGTCCAAATTTTGATGCTAAATAATGTACAAAACGTCTTTGAATAGCTTCGATCCTGTCAGTATGTATGTGATAGTATGGATTCCATACCATAGAACAATACTCCAGGATGTTTCTGACCGATGTCATACACAAAGTGATTAATTTAATAGGATTTTTAAACACTCTTGACATTCTGAATATAAAACCCATACATTTGTTACCTTTTGATGTTATAAAATCATAGTAATCAATCAATATACCAAGATTCTATACTGTATTCTGACACTGTAACAATGTATTGTTTATTCTGTGTTGACATATGACTCATATGTGATAACTTTAAAGAATACACACCAACAACTCCTTCTAGAATTTTTTTTAAATTGCTAACTTTTAATCTCCAGTTCTGACCGACATCTGTTTTTATTTTAGAATTCCATATTGGTGTAAAATATTCCGGGGCTATTTGAGATAAAGCTTCTGCAATCGCTACACCGTCAGACAATTCTGAAATACAATATTTATTATTATTTGAAACATAGTTACTGTTCTGCACCAAAATATATTATTAGTCTTGGAGCTAAATATATTTTTTTCAATTTATAAGACTAAGATACTATAAACGTGAATAGGGAAATTAAAATATGTAAATAAAACATCATTGTATTTATATCATTATGTAAATGAACACTGTATTGTATATTATATTTGTTGCCAAGGACATTTTCCATTTATGTCCTTTAGATCTAAAGTAAGATAGCTATATGTAGCAACAATAGTGAGTGGGCGAAAGTTGAGCAATATTGCAAATAAAATAAGGTAGTCTCTCAAGGAAAATAAGACTGAAATGATGTAATTATCCATTTCAACGGCTGTTGCTGATCACGATTCGCAGTAACATTCATATACTGTTTAACACACAGAAAAAAATAAGAAGTTCTTGCAATTTACCCGACGGAGTTCCATGTTTGGCCTTTAGATTTAGTGTTTGTAGCCATTTGATTAGATTGTCACACAATATCATTCCGTTCCCTTCCATAATTTCGGCAATATTGTCTCCCACAGTTTATCTGATATATCAGAAAATAAATATTCACTTTACTTACGACAATACATTATATTTTAGTCAATTAAAAATAAAATAAGATCACAAAATAAAACAAATATTCCTATGGTTCTTTTAACGTAATGACGTTTAATGGTGCGTTTATAAATAACGATAAGATCAAATTAGTGACAAAATGAAACATATTTTCCTTCACAAATCAATTTATGTAGAGGGTATGTAGAAAATGATAACCAAAATAAAGTAATACATTTATTATTATTGTTAGTTCATAGTTGATAATATAGTTGTTATAGATATATCTTTAAAACAATTCTCATTTCATTAAAGCAACCTTGAATTATTTTCACTTAAACTCACTGTTGACAACACTACATCGTAGTATAGATAATAAAATATATTTATATGGCAAACATAATCACCTTCGATCAACAATAACTAGATAAAGGGTCACGTACAAAATTAATGCTAAAAATTGTCCGCGTAAATATATGTGTAGCTATTTGTTTACTAAAAAATGAAGAAAAAAAATTTAAAACAGTTTTAAGTTCAACCTAATTACAATCATAACACTTAGTAATAAAGTCACAAATGTTCAAAATATTATCTAATACTTACGATAAAACGAGTAAAGCAATAAATTACTCCCCTCACAAATGAAAAGACACCATAAACAACAATTAGTCTGAATTCAACCTTAACCAATCATGAATAAAGTACATTTTCCCGTTATTTTGTGCGTGTTTGTGAGGTGGTGAGGCCAAACATTTGTATCACATATTTAAAAACGGTAATTTTGTTCAAAATTTGATATTATTTGTTAGTTTAAAGCTTCAAATATAACTTCTTCAACATGTACTTAGCGAAAGTTAGATACTCCGGCCGTTAAAATGCTTTTTCGTGTATTATTTTAGCGCATCTTTTGAATACACTGCGGCATGTGAAACGCGCATACATTGGCTGTGTTTCAAACAAACTATACAAAATAAGGACACACATTTCAAGTGAGCTCTTATTTACCGAGACGTATTTTTCGCGCCGATTCTAGTTATTGTTGATCGCAGGTTTAAACTATATTTTATTTAGCAACGATATACTTTAAAACTATATAATTGCTTTTTAGAAAGAAAATGTTAATAGATTTAATTTTTTTATTCATTTTCAAAATTATGTTATAGCACAGATCTCCGATTTTAATTTTACCGATAGTTTTGCGTAGTATTCGTTTACTTTTATTTCATTAGTATCCAGCATTAGCGGTAATATTTTAGATGGTGGTAGAGCCACGCTGTAGCTATTACTAGTTCCCGCATGAATTTTTCGGCTCGCCCGGGGTGGTAGCACCCTCTCACAGAACACCGACGTGAAGTAACAGTGCTTGCATTGTTGCGTTTCGTTCGGTCAGTGAGAGCACCAGAGGCCTACCTCCTTTCCCTTCCCCCTTCTCCTTTTCCTACCCCTCCCCCATACAAAGGTTGGCAACGCACTTGCGACTCCTCTGATCTTACTAGTGTCTATGGACAGTGGTGATCAATTAACATCAGGTGGCGCAGCAGTTCGTTTGCCCCATTTTGACATTAAAAAAAATTCAAGTAATAAGTTCAGTTAACTATTTCAAAGAATGAATCTTGTGGTCTTTAGAGATTCTAGAAAAATGACATTTAAAGGGAAAAGAACTAATAAGACCAATGGGCATGTTAAATGGCATGGTGCGGTGCCTCGATCGCCGCTAACAATTATGTATTGGATTTTGTAAAGCTACATGACAGTAAAACGACTAAATTATAGAATTTGGTTGTCATACGTACATACGTAACATACATGTATAATGTGAGCAGACCAAAATCACAAAGTGATATGATAAAGTAACAAAATGTAAAACGGTACTATCCAACGTGTATTAATAATCATCAAAACGTAATTTTTAGTCATATTATCGTATTACTGGTCGTACCACGAGGATCAGTAGTCAGGTGAATCTGTTAAGACCTTGCTTGGTCAATAGCGTAGTCAGTTCGAAAAAAAAAAATCGTACCACAAGACAATATCATGGCGATACAGCTAGGACAGTTACACCAGTCGGACCACCAGCTGTTTATACATACATATTGCAACCAAACAATCAAAAAGCTATATGAAGTCATAGACCGCTTCAACGTTTCAGTCCTAAGAAAAAACAATGAAAGAACACGGTATATTTGGGCTCAAGAAAACTTGATATAGGGCAATGATGGAGAATGGTTTAGAATAATTCTACTTGCACATCTTTACGTAAAGAAAACGCATAACGTAATGAATACAAAAATTGTAGTTTCTTAAAACTTTATATTAAGAGACTATCGTAATATATTTTATAAATAAGAACCAAATGTTTAAGAACACTAAAAGAAATTGAACGAAATCTATCCAGTCGTTTTGCGTGATTAAAACCACTTTTTTAATTTGTTGGGATTTCTAAAATATTAAAACATTAACTTAATCAGTGTTGTATGTCTATAGTTATTATTACACAACATAATAAATAAGAATTCTTACGTTGGTTACACATGCGTACATTCATTAATACACCCATGTATAATTAGCAGAATGAATATAGCCGTAACTTCGGGCTTGCGCATAATATACATAGGCAAGAGGTATAAAAAAACTTAAAATATCATTCTTATAGTCAGAAATTGGCATTTACTTACCCTTAAGTTATCTACATGTCATACATATAATAAGTAGTTATGTCTAACATTGTGTTCTGTGCAGGTATGTTCAGAGCGGTCAAGAAGTTTGACCCAAACTGTATTTCAAATCCAGATCGAAATGAAGAATGAGATTTGATGAGAAATCAGATTTTAGTTATGGTTAATCAAAACAAAAAGTATCTCAGAGAACCTATCTAGTTATTTACTATATGTTTCCTACGATGAAGCGTACTCGAAGGCACTACACCAGAATATTTAACCTAGATTTTAAGTCGCTGCAATGGGTGTGTAACAACGAAGTTAACCGTCTGTCCTCAGCTTGAAGAACTATGGTTGCGTAGGCGTAGGTGTGAGCAGTAATTCTTTAAAGGGTTTTAATAACGCATATCGACAATTTCTCTACTAGCAACCAAGTATTTGTGGTAAGTAAAAACCAATGTTACGAAGACTGATATAATAAACATCGATGGTTAAGGTCGAACATTGGGTTAAGAATTAATTCTTGCATGTAATATAAATAAAGATAATCAGGAATCATCATTTATTCTTTAAAAATATTTGGCAAATCACATCCCATATACTTATCGTCCCTTACAGCGTGATCAATTACTTTTTTCCATAATGGATCTGAACTCAAAAGGTGTGGATCACAGAACAAAAGGACACCCACTTGGGCTCTAGTCAATGCTACATTCATTCTTTTTGGATGTTTCACAAAACCCAAGGCATTTTTTTGGTCTTCCAGTAAATGGGCTTCAGTTGATCTCACTGTGGAAATAATAATTATCGGTCTTTCTTGCCCTTGGAATTCTTCAACTGAACCAACCTTTGGTGTGGGTAATCCCATAGCATCAAACAGTACACGTATATATTTCACCTGAAACGAAGTTTTTATCATCAATGCTATAATCAATTTACCTAGTCCGGTCATAAGTTCTGTCACAGCCATATTATTTTTAATTATCGAATACTTGCCAGATATACTTCAACTAAATTTGAAAATGGGCGATCGTTCCATTTCCGAAAAAAAAAAGTGGTCGCAAAAGAGAGCCGCGGTTTTCACGTTGCACCGCTGTGGTTATGCACCGACAGATATTTTCAACATTCCACAAAAATTGAAAATAACACTACGGTTTGTTTATCACACTTTCAAAAGATACACTGAAGATTCAGTCTTCGAAGACTATACGAAGAACGGCCAACCTCACACGGTTAGGACATGAACGGTCAACAAATCTGTGAATGCGCGAATTTTAGGAAATCCCGTGCAAAATATCTTAGCTCTTAAGATTAGGGACTAATCAGAACCATGATCAAAAGCGTGTTAAATAGATGTCTGGGACTACGAGTACGAGCTTATCGTAAAAAGTACGGACACTATTTGAACGAGCGTCTGAAAAAAAATAGGCTGGAAAGACCCCGGGCTTTGTTTCGGCTGTACGCGGAAAAAATACCGAGTAATTTTGTTTTCGGACGAAAAAATTTGTAACATAGAAGTAAGATATAACAAACAAAATGATAAGGAGTATGCCCATAACAGTGAAAACGCGAGTACAAGTATCCCAAGGACATAATCTGTCTTAATTGATGGTTTGTCTTGGAGTCTCGTATTCAGGCTTAATTGAGGTGTTTCTCTGTGAAAAATGTGTGAAAACCAGTGCTATTGTGTACCAAAATACCGTCCCAAGGATACATAGTGTAACCTCTTTCCGAAAGTATATTCAAAAACAGATGCTGGACATTCCAACAGAATTCTACGTCAGCTCATAAAGCACGTAGGCACTAACCAGCCGAGGCATTGACTTCATTGAGCATGAAGGCTGGCCCTCTTTTAGTCTAGATTTAAAGTCCATTAAAATCCAGTCCCACTGGATTACAAGATATGGGAACATTTAAAGGAAAGTCTGCGCTAAACCTTAGAATTTAGAGTTTCTCCGAGCATTTCTGATTAAAGCAGCAACAGAAATAGGTATGAATGTAGTGCATGCTGCAATTGATGACTGGCCTTAAAAAAATGTATTCAAATTAACTCATTAAGTTTTTGAAAGAATTTAAGACCCAATTAGGTACTTATCATATGGATTCTTTTTTAAATACTGGCAATTGCGAATTACGTTATAATTTATTACCTGTGCAATATATGGTGTAATTATACCAATATCATTTGTCGTAACATTTTTTTTATAAAGTTTACACGTTGTCAATGCTACCATTGAAGCTTCTTGAGGATTATACCAAGAAGGACTATCTTCTGCTCTAGCATTACAGCCTCTAATTCCATACACGTAAATTCCACCAATCCTATTGGAAGATTCAAATATTTCACATAAAGTGCTTATAATTGCTGGAATCCACGATTGGTTCCTATTTAGTTTAGCAACAAGCGAATCATCATAAAACATAGTACTCGGCAATGTCAAAACTTCTTGTAATGATCTGTAATTGTCTTTTAATCTCGTAATTAACTTGTTATTAAAGCCACTGTCATAAGCGTCATAATCTTTTTGATATGGAAAAGTTTGAATAACTCTGGAAAAATATGATTCATCCAATCCAAACTCCTTACAATATCTTGACGTTACAAATGGCCCTAACTGTAGAGGATCTCCAGCAAGAATAATCTGTCCATTTTCTTTGTCAATAAAATTTAAAGGTATGAGAATTTCAGGTTCAGTAGCCTGCCCAGCTTCATCGACTATAATATGTGTAAAATGACCACGAGGAAAACCAATTTGTGCTAATAGCCCAAGGCAATTACAAGTACCAATAGTAATACGATGTCTGCCGACAAAAGACTTTTGGCAATTCAAGTTAATCTCATCCTTCACCATATGACTTGACTTTTTTGAATGTTCTAAACCAATAATATCAAGTGTAGCACAGAATGGTTTAATGACATCAGGAACATTATTGGTCTCAACCAAATAATTTGCAATAAGGCGGATCATTGAATTAGGAAAAATATGTCTATATTGTATAAGCCTCTCTGTAAGTAAGTTAGCAGCACTGTTTGATGGTGTAGCTATAAGAAGTCTGCTATCTGGAAGGAGAGTTGATATTTGGAGAATTGTTTCTATGACTGTCATAGTTTTTCCAGTACCTGGTGGCCCATATATGTAGTATGGCATAGGACGACATTCACCCAAAAGAATATTATAAATTGCTGTCTTTTGCTCAGTATTTAGACTATTATTGTACCATTGAATAGACTCAATTTTTTCTTTAAGTATTTGTGGAGGTCGTGATAAAACACGTGATGGAAACAAAACATCAACACCCAAATTGGAAATGGACAAATTTACAGCTTGATGAGACCTTCTCATAGTTAATCTACTACTGTGAAATTCTATTGATACATCGCATCCTGAGTATGATTCGTGAAAAGATTGATGAAATTTCATTAATACTAAATTTCCTTTAATGATATGCACAAATCCTTCATAATGCTGCATAACATTATCCCAAACGTCTTTAACTATTGCTCTGTCTCCTTTGATTATAGATGGCCGTCTTTCGGATAATCCATTTATTTCAAGAGCTAAGTATTCATTACATCTTATCAAAAATACTTTAGTCATGTCATATGCTCTCATATTAATATTATTTTGGATCTCTTCCATATACAGCAGTGTATGCCATCGATCAACATAATTACTAATATTTAAAGCTTTCAATAAACAGGGAAAACCACTTTCAATTCTGTACAGAATATTATCATAGTCAGAACAATACACTGTCTGCTGAGAATCACCTAATACAATAGACCAAACTTTATCTGGAATTTCGTATTGTCCAAGTTTTACAGGAACAAATGCAGGAGGCTTAACAGGTTTGATTCCAGCTATAAATGAGTTATCTCTGTTTCTTATTTTTTTCATATTTTTTATTCTCTCGTACTCCGATACATTATTTCCATATTTTGAATTATTTATAAGATTATTCTCTACAATGTTTATTTCAACAATCCTATTTACTTGAAAACCTTTAAACATAATAACCACATGTTCTTTACTATTACCGAGAAATTTTGGTTGGCACATGATTACAAAGGAAAATGTTTGTTTTGGATATATCTTTCTAGGTCTTGCTAAAACAGGGTTAATATTGATTTGCGAGTCCTTTCTTTTACTAAGAACTATCCATTTATTTATAATATGTGTTTTATCACTGTTATTTGTTATATGCAAATCGATTGTATTCGTTTCATTTATATTAACTGCATCAAATTGTAAAGGATATGTAACATCAATATTATGTTCCTTTTCTATTAGAAGACTGGTAGGATCTTGAGATGTGTAATTAGATATTACTTGTTTAGACTCACTACTTTCTATGTTACATAACTTTGTTGCTCTCCACATACATGCTCCTTGATTACTTTCAATTGCTTCTAGTATAACCTGTAAATTATTATAATGAATAAAAATCTGTAGAAATCCCCATACAATTACAAATAGTAGTCCGTTCTTTCGAATTCATGATTTCTTATTACCTAGAGTCTAATTGGTTTTACAAGGTTATCATTTTGTGTTGCAGAGGCTTAAATCAGTTAGGAATTTACAAACACATGCTATCTATTAAATGCACTGTTTTAAGTTTGGGTAAGCATTATATCATCATCACAATCAGCCTGTCAGAGACCCATGCATGCTCACTGCATGGCCGTAGTTTCATGTTTTTTCATGTTTCATGCAAGAGTTACAAATTTTATTAGTAAATTTACCAGAATTCCAAAAAAATCGTGGATAAATGCAGAGGTTAGCAAACTGCAGACATTGGATTGATATTCCACTGATCAAACCACTAGACCATCACAACTATCTACCAAGACCAAGCTGTATATATTATACTATAATAAAAGAAAATATACCTTAGACCCAATACACGGTACATTACCAACTTGTAAACACTGTTTATCAAAATAAATTATTCTGTCACAAGTGCCATAATCTCCAGACCATTCAGTGACAATGGCAGTTTTAATTCTACTTCTTAAGGGTCGCATAGAAATTACTTTCAAAACCTGGGAAGACGTATAAATAAAAATTAACATTCAGTAAATGAAATAAATATATGTAATTAGGTTGACACATATACTATATACATATACCTGAACTGCAGAAATATCAGATGGTTTTTCTTCATCCCATTGAATTCTACAATTTAGTTCAAGCCAGTCCCCTTTTATAGGAACAATTGTTGCTTCAACTTCATCCAAAGAAAATTTAAGATCTTTATCTTTCATGTAAACAAACCTATCCTTTCTATATTCAACTTCTCCAACAATGACATGTTCAATAATTTTATATTTACTTTCATCCACATTTTCTTCAAAGTTTTCACCACCCCAGTGCGATCCCTGATTTTCCAAAATCCTTGCAACTACTATTGAATTATTTGAATTCTTATAGCCCAAGTATAGGACTTTATCATTTAATCTTACGTCTATAGAGCAAGATAATGCATCAAAATAAAAGAGTCCATCTATGAGGATGGTACTTTCATCCATGTAAGTTATGATTCCTGTAAAAAACATTTTTTTTTTTGTTAAAATGCAACTGAAATGCAAATGATTCTTTTCTTCTTTCTCTCTTTTTCTTTATTTTAATGTCACATTTAGTCATTTTTATTTTAATTAAGGTAAAAGTCATCAACATTACGTTTACATTCTATCTACTAAAGGATTTTTGGAGAATTTATTTGAATACATACATATACTACATAAGATAAAAAGAATATTGAAAGTTATATTCATAATTCCGAAGGATCAAAGGGAAAACAAACAATACAAAAATAATTAATACATATATAAATTATAAGTAAATCTTTATTTTAACATATATAATTAGTATATTTTTATGAAAATTAAGTAAACAGCATTATTTTTTATTTTTTTTACTAGCTATAACTTACACCATAGTGTAAAAGATTGACTGATTGGCAGATAAATTACACAAATTAGAGGTTTTGTAAATAAATTATGAACTCAAATTATAATTTTTGTATTACATAAAAATGTAAATAACCTGTACGCTTGAAGCAATCTGTGTTTCTTGGTAAATCCTTGATAATTTCTATTTCATTATAAGTTTGGGTCCACTGCTTCACTTCCAAATTTAGAAGATTTTCAGCTAGAAAGTCCTCTTTGTCATTGTCATTATCTTCAGTGTTACGAGTGAATAAAAAATTAAAAAATGAAATGATATATGAAATCATATTGAAGAACAATTTAACTACTGTGCAAAACCCCTATCACTTTCAAATTCCCATTCTGTAGATTTAAGATAGTCAAGCTCTTTTCTTAATGCCTGAATTCGTTTTTGATGCATCTCCTTTTGAACACTTTTAAGCGATTGCTCTAGACTATGTCCGAGATCTACATGGTTCAGTGACTGGTCAAATGTTTGTATTCTATTCTGCGGAGTGTTCTGTAAGAAAAAATTAAAATGAACAGTAAAACATTCTGTTGTGTAATGTCTAGAACTATCTTCTTAGTATGCTGATAAAATCTTATACTGAAAAATGTAGTTATTACACTCTGTTTCTGTTTTTTCTGTTATCTATTATTAGGGTATCTGGTATAAATATATTTTCTTAGATATTTTTATTCATATAATTTTTTAGTTCTAATCAGTCCTATCTATCCTCACAGATCCCTTTTTACACACAGATATAGTAAATACCCATGAAGTCCACAAAGTAAATAGCAGCTTATGAGCAAATTCAAATACCATCACAACAAAAATAACTTCAGTGCTGATATGTTCTTAATCCTAACTCATTAATAGATAGCTTCTTTACTGAGACAGGGACCTATTTGACAACACTTCACTTCATTGCGCCTCTTCATTTTTTTTTTATACACATAATTTTGTTCTATCCTGAAGGCTGAATTAGAATATCATTACATAGTATAAAACAAAGTCCCCTACCGCGTCTGTCTGTTCGCGATAAACTCAAAAACTACTGAACGGAATTCCATGCGGATTTCACCAGTGGGAAAAGCGATTAATGAGGAACGTTTTGTTATAAAATTTGTCAATTTTTTTTATAATCAGCATAGGACAATGTCTGCTGGGCCCTACTAGTACTTAGATAAAATACATGTTGCTTATAACATCTTTAGAGAAGAAAACAGAAGTGTAAGAATTGGATACAATTGGAATCAAATTTTTTTCTTCCCTTTTATACAATTGTAGATTACAATAGTAGCTATGATGCAAGCATCTAGGTTGTAGCAATAATTAATTAGTATTATATGTAAGTAGTATTTAAACCATGTTAGATGAAATTCATTCACAGGATATATTAGGTTGAAACTATGGCCATAGTTCGCAATCATGGTTAAAGAGTCTCATGGCAAAGACTATAGTCTTACTTTCAATACTCTTTTTTTATAAATTACCTTCATTTTGAGAATGCCATTCAAAGTTTTAAAAATATTTGAACTATAATACGTAAACGAGCCTGTGAGAGACAAACAAAAATTACTGTTAACTATCAATGTTTATCTATGTAAATCTTATTGAAACATTATTGACAGACTATACATAGGCGTGATGTTTATAACTTCTAGCATGCACACAGGTACAGAGTTGTATATGCTTTATTCTACTGTGAAAGTACGTTGTAATTTTTTATAAAACTGATCTCAAACTAATTCTCTAAATATTTTATTAACGAGTACCGCAGCACATTTTATATCTATGTAAATTATGTTCATCACAGTCTGTAAACAACAAAGTCTGTAACAAAGCAATAAGAGTAAGTCAAGTACTATGAAAATGAGTGCTTCACGATTAGAATTATTGTAAGATTTTCCATGTAAAATCTCACGCTGTCGTTATTTACCTGGGGTGTTTCTGATTCTGATGTCGAGTAAGTAGACTGTGAAATATTGCTTGATGTAGACATTACCAAACAATTACATTACTTACTAGGGAAACTAACCAATAATTAAGTCTCTAGCCAAAAACCCGATCCGAAATTTCGTTAAAAGTTCTAACAAAACCGAATCTGACTTATCTGACGGCAACAATATAGGCCGTTAATAAAATATCGATAAATCGATATTTTTATTTTTAAATATCAATATTATATTTTGGATAATATAACGATATTAAAATATAGGTATCGACGGTCGATATTTTTTATTATAAACGTCATCATCTTCTTACACCTTATCCCACGCAGGTTGAGTCGATACTACTCTGTTAGATAGATATCATCTCAGAATTCACACCTTTTATACACATGTCCTTTTCCACACACTTTATCCATACCTTTTTCGGTCTCCTCTACTTTTATATTTGTCCACCTTCATACTTCAAACTATTCTAATTACACATCTTTTATCTCTATTTATGACATGCCCGTATCATGCCAACCTATTACTACTCAACTTCTCTGTCAATGCTGATATTTTCAAACTTCATATGATATATACAATTTTATTCAATCGATTCTATAACACCGCACATCTTAACAATCGCATCTCGCCCGCGTCCATTTTTCTGTCATACATTTCTTTCCTAACCCATCACTCAGATGCAAACAACATGACTGGTCTTATAATAGTTGTATACACCTTCCCCTTGAGCTTCAAGGATATTTTTCAAACATCTTTCGCCATTCCCTGTATCCTGCATTTATCCTATTCCTCACGTCATTTTCTACCCTGCCGTCGTTTTCGATCACTGAACCGAGACACTGGAATTTAGAGCAGGCTGGGAATTAAAATCTTAGTAGTGAAGCAGTTGAATATATAAAGTAGCGAGTATTTTTAAAAACTCTTACTGAAAAATATTTATCATCATCATCATCATCAGCCTGTATGTAAGGCAGCCACTGTTGGGCCATAGGTCTCTTCCCAAAGAAACATATGGGCATAATCACCATGTCAACCTACGACGTATTGGCGATTTCAAACTCTGAGAAATCCACAGTTGTATGTTTTCCCACATATAGTAGTAATACAAGATCGTTTTTCACGTTCCGGTTTCCCTATGACGTTTTCCGTTACCGTCAGCCTATAGTGTTAATAATTTAAATTACGTAAATGTAAGCGAATTTTGAAAAATTCGTCGGTACATGCCAGGGTTCGAACCTACGGACATCGAAATGATATGCTCCCGGTCAAACCATTAGACCGCCACGACTTAAAATACTTAGTAACTGGTGAACTGAAAAATATTGGTGCACATAATTATCTTATTTAGATAAAATAATAATGATGACAATTAAGAACAATATGATTGAATAACGTTTGTGCAACTGGCCCTTAGAACTGTAATGTAACATTTTAAAACACTTATAATATAAATTGTCTAAAAAATGTGACCCAGCCATACAGCTGTTGGGCAAAACTCCGCCTCTTCTCGCCGGTCCTCCATTGTCGGAGAGGGCCACTTAGAGGGTTTACCTCGCAGAAGGAGGCCATATCTCGCCATACCTGTTCACTGACGAGCATGGCCGAAACCACATTCGGCAGCAACAACTCCTCATTTCCCCCTACGGCCGCAGCCCGAATGCGGCGTTATCCCTCTCACGCAGCACACTCAGACGAGGTTTTGAAGAGGAAAACATCGATGTTGCATTCCTAGGGATTAGGGATGAAAGTGCTCAAATTAAACAATTGGCAAGCAAATTAAGTTCTGCTGCATTTGCAGTACGTAAGATTCGCCAGCTAACTGATATTGCCACTGCTAGGTTAGTCTACTTCGCGTACTTCCATAGCTTAATGTCTTATGGCATTCTGTTGTGGGGGACAGCAGCTGAGGTAGACACCATATTTTTATTACAAAAACGGGCAGTTCGAGCAATTTACAATATGGGACCACGCGAATCCTTAACGACCAAGTTCAAGGAATACGGTATCTTGACTCTGCCCTCCCAATATATTTTTGATAATTTAATGTATGTCCGTAAGAACCTTGAAAAGCTAGATTTCGTAAAAAAACGGCACAATCTAAATACTAGAAATTGTGACAAACTGGTTGTCCCACGTTTTGACTTAGTAAAACCGGTAATAGTTTTTTGGGAAATAGTGTTAGATTTTACAACAAAGTCCCAAGGGATATTACCGATTTGCCGGATTGCGAATTTAAGCGCCATGTCAAGCGGGTTTTAGTGTCAAAAGGCTACTATAGAAAACCATACAATAATTTACATTAAAAAAAAAATGCCGATCTGAACAAAAAAAATATTAAGAGAACGATTTTTAGATAATCAATCTTCTATACTTTGATGTGTTCATTAATTGATTCCAGACTATATTTCTAATCGATTTAAAATTCTTTATTGTGCAAAAAATGGCCATTAATAAATAGTGTTAGATTTTACAACAAAGTCCCAAGGGATATTACCGATTTGCCGGATTGCGAATTGAAGCGCCATGTCAAGCGGGTTTTAGTGTCAAAAGTAGGCAGTAGTCCGGTGAAGCTGTTAAGACCTTGCTTGGTCAATAGCGTAGTCAGTTAAAAAAAAAAAGTGTGAAAAGGCTACTATAGAGTGGATACGATGATGATGATGTGAACGATGGTGATGTCTGGAATTGACTCATCTCTGTGCATCTATTAAAAACGTTTGCGACATTTACTATTATATAGAATATATTATTATTCTCAATATTATATATATTTCTTAAAAAGATAAACCAGATCGAGTTTCTTGCCGGTTCTTCTTGATGACTGGGTTGTTTTCCGAACCGGTGGTAGTTTTGACGTTCATGAGTGCCTTCTTAGCGCCTAAATTGAATAAAGTGATTTTAATTATTATTTTGAAAGACTAACATCGATTATTGAACATACAAATATTATGTTAGAAAAATCAATTACTTTCATCGATATGTAATATCGACCCCATTCGGTCAATCAATCTCTGACACTATAAAATTATGAGTTATTTGTTTCTATTTAGATAAAAGAAAACCATACAATAATTTACATTAAGAAAAATGCCGATCTGAACAAAAAAAATAATAAGAGAACGATTTTTAGATAATCAATCTTCTATACTTTGATATGTTCATTCCTAGAAGGACCTTCCGTGTCTCTTAGCTATAGTGTATAATAACCCTTTAATTTTACATGCCTTACACTTATTTATTAAAATTAACAAAATTGAAATTTAATCCGATTATCTATTTCTTAATCGATATCTTAAGAAATATCGAAACATATAAGTTAGCATATACCTAACTTATGCTGTATTTTTATGTGTGTGAAACATACAATAACTCGGTCTGAACTGAACATAAAATAACTATTTTCTTTTTCAACTTACATTTTTTAATCGATCTCTTGCGTTTATGACACTCTCACTAAAGCTAGATTATTAGAAGCATGGCAATAGGATTGGTATCTCTCTAGAAAATATAAAGGCCAATTTTACAAAATTAAGTTCCTCAAAACCATAGATTTTTTAATTTCCATATCTCAGTAAGGCCGTTACTACATTATCTGTATTCTGTCATCTTCGTTTAGGTTATACGTGTATGCCAGTGCATTTAGCTAAATTAAGAATTAATATTTCTGTGAATGTAGTCTAGAGTACGGTTTTTCAGATTATATATTCTTCAATTATTCGAGAAACAGATCCTCCTTTATAATATCCTCCCTTTTTATATTCCCATATTATTTTACATGCCTTACCCTTATTTATTAAAATTAACAAAATTGAAATTTAATCCAATTATCTATTTCTTAATCGATATGTATATACCTAACTTATGCTGTATTTTTATGTGTGTGAAACATACAATAACTCGGTCTGAACTGAACATAAAATACCTATTTTCTTTTTCAACTTACATTTTTTACAGCGCACACTCTGTATCTGTAGTGACATGACATTGGCGGAATTGTGTATTACTTTCACATGGCGCCATAAATTAAGAGAAATTAGACTAAAATAGGTCCAACTTTTTTAGAAGTACTAAAATTGCACACAATTTCCTCAGAAATAGAGTGGTACTAAACTTATTTAATCGAACGAAATAATATCGTAGTCCGGTGTAGCTGTTAAGTCCTTGCTAGGTCAGTAGCGCAATCAGTTCGAAAAAAAGGAAATAATATCTAGTAATTCAGTTTTTAAAAAACGACCGCACAGCTGGCTACGAAATACGAATACATAATTCTAAAATTCACACAAACCTGTAAAGTTTTAAAAAATACAAAAATTTCGTCGCTATCAGCGATTTTGCTGTACATTAACAAATAAATATATTATTATACCTTAAAATATATACCATATAATATACCATAAAATTCAAATTATTTATAGTTCTATATTTTTTGAATATATACATACAGTCTTTATACGGCGTATTATTTATCGGGACTAACGGTTGATTATGCTATAAATACCAATGGCAGATTTATACTTGACATGCCACCCTTTTTGCTCTGAGAGGAAGACGAAAATTTGAAATATTTAAATGATTATGTAAGGCATCTTATTAACTTAAATATACCTTTTTCATTGCTAACATAGGTGTAGGATGTAACACCTTTGAATATAAATTTCTTATATAAATTGACTTCTTTAAAATAAGTAATTTTTTAAATTACTTACATTACATTTTTCATCTCAATTTATTTTTCATTAATGTGATTAAATGAACAGTAAATAAATCACAGTGTTGAATGTCTCTATTTTTCAAAACATGTTGAACTTTTTATTATAAATAATTCCTTGTTATATCACTAAAAACTTTCCTAGATTTTTTTATGAACAATTGTGGTACACCATTATGTAATCTCAGGTTTCTTCCTTTAAATTTCATTAACAAGAACCAATATTGATTTTTTAATTATTGGCTGATATCAAATTTTCACTTAATTAATCTGAGGAAAGTTATCAATAATAATTATATTTAAATTGAAAAAATTGAATTTTATAAAATAAAATTTAATGTTACAATTAATATTTTTGTAAAATTGGGAAGTTATTATGTTCAGATGCAGATTGAACTAAAAAAATAATCAAATACTAACGAAAAATTTATGGGTGTATACACAACATTTAAATCACTTTAGAAATATTAGTAGCAATATTTCAGCAATTCGCAACAAGACCAATCCGCATTTTTAATTTAAATTATTACCAATCTTAAAGTTTAGCAGTGTCGAAAATGATATGCCTGGGTATAAACGGCTTAGTCCTAAATCCACCATTGGTAAATATGTAAACGTTGCGTGCTCTCCGCCGTCTCAAAAAGGTTTATCAGAAATAGAGGAGATTCCTAGATTTTATTATGAACAATTGTGGTATACCATTATGTAATCTCGAGTTTCTTCCTTTAAATTCCATTAACAAGAACCAATATTGATTTTTTAATTATTAGCTGATATCAAATTTTCACTTAATTAATCCGAGGAAAGTTATCAGTAAATAATTATATTAAAAAAAAATTGAATTTTATAAAATCAAATTTAATGTTACAATTAATATTTTTGTAAAATTGGGAAGTTATTATGTTCAGATGCAGATTGAACTAAAAAAATAATCAAATACTAACGAAAAATTTATGGGTGTATACACAACATTTAAATCACTTTAGAAATATTAGTAGCAACATTTCAGCAATTCACAACAAGACCAATCCACATTTTTAATTTTAATTATTACCAATCTTAAAGTTCACCAGTGTCGAAAATGATGCCGCTGTATGCCTGGGTATAAAGGGCTTAGTCCTAAATCCACCAGTGGTAAATACGTAAGCGTTGCATGCTCTCCGCCGTCTCAAAAAGGTTTCAATGTAAACAAAATGTTTAATACAAAAGCTGGACAGAATTTTATTTCCTAGAATATAATATAAAACCCAATAGGAAGAGAGACATCTTCAAAGTACTGGTTATTGTGTTTATATGTTTTTACATCTTATTATCTCATTCTCAAGTTGACGTTTATTGGCTTGTATGATTGGACTAATGGCAGACTTGGAGGAGATAACGTTTTCGTGTGTACCGTATCTTTTTACATCATTACTCATTGCCAATTCCGAAAATAATCCAACAAAGCACCAGATCAGTTCAAACAGCAAAAACGTTTTGGCCTCTGGGAATAAATATATGAGTTATGCATAGGGGTTTACATAGGTGAGCTATATAAACTCAGTACAGCAAAAACAATTGTAAGATTAGCTGATTTCATGAAGTGTAATTCATGTGAATGAGGGCAGATATTATAAACTATAACTATATAAGAGGGACAATAAGAAAAAACTTTATAAATCAATATTTATTATTTTTATTTAATGTTATAATTGTAGTAACACTACTATTGTAAACTTTTTTTTAGAATTTGTATTTCTAATGCCTTTTTTTCTTTTTCCATTGTTAGTATATCAATCTCCATTTTGTGTCGCAGTTGTTGGTGGCAGAGCTCCTCTCTTTGATATTTCAATTTTAATTGGTATTCTTCTTCTATCAATAACATACATCTTTTTTTAAATCGAGTATTTGGATTAACAATGGTTTCTTCATAAGTGTTTCTAAAAAGACATAATTTATATGTATTGTACCATGTAGATAAAATTTTATTAAACAATATTCTAATTGGTTTAGTCCTGTAAAAACATGATAACTTCCAAAACGCTAATTATTTTTTTGCACCTAAAAGAAGTGTAGTTACTTACTCATCATTGTTGTAACTGTTCTGTTCTCTACTTTGATTTTTTGGTTTAGTTGTCATGTGTTCTTTTTCTTCAAGCATTGTTTTAATTACATCCACATCTTTAGGTTTCATCTCATAGTGAACCTATACATATAATGAGATTTCATAAATTAGTTAATAAGAGCAATATAATAAGATTTCATAAAAATAATGTTATCAAAACTATAACTTGTGTTTACCTCATAATTTTCCACATCTTCATCACTTAAGTTCTCACAGTCATTTACAGTCTAAAAGAATAATAAATTAATAACTATCATTACAAATAAATTTTACATACTATGTTACTCATTTCTATTCACCTCATTCATATCAATGATCACTGGGACATTATCTGGGTCTTGTGTTAATTTTATTTAGAAAAATGTAAGTAAATGTTTTTAGTTTATAGTTCAATAAATTTTAGTACAGAACTAGCACTTACTGTATCCTTAAAGATAGCATTACTATTTAATTCATTAATTGATACAGCAAAGTCTCTCGGACAGAGGCTTATTATTAACTGATCTTCCTCTGAGAGTGGCACTGGTTCACAGCCATCACCAGCAATATTTAATGCTCGCTCATATTGTAAAAAACTCTTTTTTGCTGCTATTTTCTTTCTTCTCCAGAACCCTTTTAACTGATATATTTCTCGTTTAGTTCCATGTAAATTTTCCAATCTAAAAGTGTGATGAAATAACAATACACTACAATACTTATTATTTTCCAAAAAGTTAACACAAAGGCGTGTTATTTAACATTACTTACTTTCTTTTTACTTTTGCCCATTCCGCAACTTTAAGTTTGTTAGTTTTGGTATCATTTGCTTTGTTTTCTAATATGGGTGCGGAATGTTTCATTATTTCTAGAAATAGATCCTGAAATAAAAACGACTATAGAATCATGTATATATGTTTACTATCTAATCTAAAATCTATCGTAACGTATAATAGTTCAAAACAAACCTTCTCTTCTTCAGTCCAATTCTCACCACGGTGACGAGTGTTGTTTTCATCGTACATTTTACTTTGCATTATTCACTACAAAAACTTTAAAATATCGCTAGGTACACAATTAAAAGTATGAATTCCTATAATACTTATTATACTCTTTGAGTATCACTTAAAACAACCATTGTATATAATGGATCGCGTATAGGGATGCAAACGATACATTAATATTATTAAATGTTGTGTATCGTTCATAGGGATGTCGATGTAAAAAATATATCGATATTTTTTATGATATGATATACCAAAATGATGCAACGATATATTTCGTTCCAGTCCGTTTCAGTGGTATCCGCAACAAAATACGAACCCTTACCGATCGCTGCGCGTTATAAAAGACGTTTGCGACATATTTTTACCGACCCTCCAGATAAAATAATGGCAGTGAACGATCAGTATCAGCCTGTCTCTCCAAACAGATCCTGTTCACGCCCATGTCCGCGTAACCATAGATACGCCTCCGTGTTCTAAGGGTAAATTTCACTCCCGCACACCAGATTAGGCCCCCCTCGGCAGCGGCTCAAGCCTAGGTCAGTTGCCTCGGCATGGAGCCCTTGAGTACGCTGCCCGCGCGATACAGTGAAACAAACTCTTACATCACGGCAACAACATTACACATATCACCTCCACACACGTGCACGCATACACGCTTACACATAATAAGGTGGAAGGGTTTTATTTTTTCCCTTATCAAACTGAAATAGTTTAGAATATTATCCGATACGAAATATATATAAGGGTTGTTGAGGTATGTATGCTTGGTACACATATACGTTTCAATAACTCATATAAGTAATGCAGCTTAGCTTAGCTCAGATAGATCCCGAATTGCATGAATTAGGCAACAGCCCAAGCCGAGATGTGCCGCGCACCCTTGAGCTAGTTGCCCAAATAAGATCGGTTGAGTACCTTAAGCGCTCGCCTCAGTAGTCCAGTGAAGCTGTTAAGGCCTTGCTAGTCCAATAGCGTAGCCAGTTCGAGAAAAGAATTTTTTTTATATATTACGTGATATCGATCAAAAACTATTCTAGATTTGCGATATTTTGCAAGTAATTCTCATTCGCAACGCATACAATTAGGTCGACACCAGCAGATAAAAAACAAGAAAATTGAAAGTTTACAAATAGTAAGCAATATAATCGGTATAAGCATAATGAATAATTACTTTTGTATTTACAACATTTCTTATTCTAACTTTTCTAGAATTGAGTTCTGTTAACTCTTTTGGCTTGTAGTCGACTTATTTCTTGAGATAGAATTTGCGTGGCTTTTAAACGATATTGTCGCGTTTGTATGGAACGCACTATATGTCTACGGATTTGATAGTACATTTTTGTCTGTGATGAGTGTAAATAAATAAATATACTACCAAGATTTATTTATTTCCTTATTTGTTTATATTGAATATGTCTTCAAATAAGTTCATCTATAGTTGCAATGACAGTGGTGATGAGGAAAATATAGACATACAATCGCTTTGTTTTCGTATTAGTTCTGATATATCTTATAAGGAAGTTCCGACAAACGGTGAAGAATATCTCCTTAAAGTTATTCGTGAAAGGAATAAAATATCAGCGGTAACCAAATGCGATAAAGATTATTCTAAATTCGCTAAAAACCAGTCATGGTTTATAAAAGAGGTACGTATATAACCTATAAACTACTTATAAACGAAGTATGTAAAAGTTTAATACTGTAATATGTACATAAAAACAAATAACGGTGTCTGCGTCGGATCTATATAGGTTCGGACCTCAACCGTAAGCCTGAGCTTTTTCTAAATGACAGCATTGTTAATATATCCTAGCATAGTGGTAGGGCTTGTTTTACGTCCACCTGGTTTGCTACGACATTTAAGTTCAAAGTTTAGCCAATCACCTGTAGATGTACTCTGGCAGCTTCTATTGAGAGCCAGTTTTCTGTATATGCTTAGTATGCGATCATCATTCAATACCTTATACCAATAATTATTAAATCACAATGCCCTACCTTAAAAATACGAAAAATTAAGATAAATTGTAGCGTGTTGGTCATGAATACTGTCTCTGGCCCTTTTAAAAAACGAACAACACATTCAATGTCAGACAGACAGATATAGATTTTTCCTCAATAGACAAGTCCATTATTAAAAGTCTCGATTGCGAAGTCAGTGTTTATCACATATATTTTATATGAACACGCCTCAAAAAAATTATTATATTTAAATTGTTTGTTCATAGTTTGAGAAAAAAAATGTAACAATAGGTATCTAAACTTTTCCGAACATATTACTGTTTGTAAAATTCTAGGGTGAGATCAATTTTAATAAGTTTTTTACTTCTGCCCTGCCTGTAACTAATGTTGCCCTACCTCAAATTCGACTTTAGCTACAGCCCTGGGTCACATCATCACATAACAGTAGGTGATGTTGTATTGAAATGCTAAATCAACAAACATTAAAAAGCAGAATGTCTCTGAAGACACATGATGAAAGTAAAACTTTTGTATTATATGTAAATATTTTAATTAAAAATTTACAACAAATAATCAAAGTCATGCGGTGTTCCCAAGTGGTCACCAATGATAGTACAGACTATGCCAAGCATTGCTTAACTTAGGTGATCTGACGAAAACCAATGATTACAACACAGTATTGACTTCCTAAGTGGTTGATTAAAATGTGGAAACATCAAAATGATAAACCTTTTTAGCTGACATCTTTAATCAAAACACTCATCTTCCACAAGTATTGTGTTAATATTTTTTAATTGTAATGTACATTAAATAATGTTTTCTTTGTTGATCTCAATTGCAAATAATATTTGAAATATGAATCTCTATAGAAAAATATGCCAATGTTCATAAGTTTATAACAATGATAGCGGGCGCGATGGACACTGTCTTCACCCTGGTAATAAAAAAACCTTGACAATATACCTAAACCTTCCTCATTAATCACTTTATCTACTGGTGATCCGCATTATAATCCGGTCATTAGTTTTTAAGTTTATCATGAACAGACAGATGTAGTAGAGGACTTTGTTTTGCAATATGTTGATAATTAATACATATAATTGAAACATTCATTTTGTATGTTTTTAGTCACCAAACCCAACAGTTCCTCAGAATTTAAAACCAACAATAGAATGGCAAAATATACAAGTAGCAGATTTTTCTGATATCCGCATGTATGTATCAAGATTATTAGCAAATGAGTCTATGTGGCCTAGCAAAATTAAGAAAACTACAATTGACGATAATAATATAATAGGATGGAAAGTTTTCTTTGCAACTGAAGAACCTACACTATCATGTGTTCTTGGTCTACACCAGGGACTACTGGGAGATGGATTAGAAATGCTCACTAAAATAATAGAAACAACTAAACTGGGAAACACAATAGAACATAAAATAGGTAAGTATCTCTTTACTATACTTTCATTGAATTCTGGTTTTATTGATACTAGTGATCAAAATTTCGACCACAATTAATTAATTTTTCAAGCTTCAATATTCAGGAACAATAAAAGTTTTTTCAAATTCTTTATATTGACAACACTAAACCTACTAATCAGAAACAAAATAAAATGTATCACTTGAGAAACAGAGGACGAAAGATGTACTTACATGTAACATGTACAGTAGATATACACAAAACATGCCAAATGAGGTTTGTCATCAGCAACTCCTTTGGAACCTTAACCCACCATATAACTACCTCAGTGCTCACTTACACTGTATAAGGAACTAACGAAACAATAACTTAAAATATTATTATTAAGATTTACATTTACATTATATTTAATAAACATTGCCATTATTATAATTAAGATTTTGTGACTATACAAAAAATAAACGCTTGCCTGTTCCGCAACAAATTGTATTATGGAACTCTTTACATAATAAATTTATAATCTAAGATCTTATTACGAAGACCTCTATATCATTGAAAATAAAGAATGAGTTGAAATTTTGCTAAATTTCATGCAGACAAAGTCGCGGGTAACAGCTAGTCTAAAATAGAATAACCACAATTACTTTTTATTAGGTTCGCTATCTACCAGTGAAAGTCCCGTGAAAATCGATGTGTTTTGATGATAGCACAGCGGGCGAAGCCACGGTTAACAGCTAGTATAAACTAAAATTGCCTAAATTACTTTTTGTAAAGTCAGCTATCTGTCAGTGAAAGTTATCTGAAGATCGATCAAATCGTTTTGAAGATAGCACTGCGAGCGAAGCCACGTTTAACAGCTAGGTATAAACTAAAAATTGATTAAATTACTTTTTATAAGAT
>MU160293.1:72886-90391 GCA_015888305.1 Antheraea pernyi | reverse complement strand
TCTTAACAGCTTCACCGGACTACTTGTATTTATTGTATTTTTTTTGTATTAAAACTTTCAATGTATTATTAAATACCTTTTTTCTATTGTTAGTGTCGTTTTTTCTACTAACGTAGTATAAAGCGATTGATAAAATTTTTGAAAAGATTTTTATCTTTTTACGCCAAAGAAGTGGAACTTCTAACGCGTGTACATAAGTACACACATACGTTTTGTTATACGCAGGGAAGAGGATAATAATTGACTTTGATGAGATGACGATGAGTCGTTACATTTTTACACATTCATACACGTTACAAAAACGTTCATATAACATGTTTTAAGATTTCCAGTTTTTATATACCGAGTAGGAAGTTAAAATTTTGCCGTGCTCGCGACTAATATACTAATCGCGTGGAATAGTTCACTTTGGGCGAACACTAAAAAGCCCCCGATTTTGTAATATTATCTATTGGTGCTCCGCTTCTATTGGTCTTAGCGTGATGATATATATCCTATAGACTTCCTCGATAAATGAGCTATCTAACGCTGAATGAATTTATTTCAAATCGGGCCAGTAGATCCTGAGATTAGCGCGTTCAGGCAAACAAACTCTTCAGCTCTATAATATCGGTGTAGGTGTACAAAATTTGAAGATGTTGAAAAGTTTTGTAGGTGGTAGAGGCACACTGAAGCTATTGGTGGTTTCAGCATGAATGGGTCGGCTCGCCCGGGTTAGTACCACCCTCCCACAGAAAACCGACGTGAAGTAACAGTGCTTGCATTGTTGCGTTTCGTTTGGTCTGGTCAGTGAGGGCGCCGGAGGCCCACCTCCCCTCTCTCCCCTTCCTCTTACGACTCCACTTGGTGTTCCTGGTGTCTATGGACGGTGATGATCACTTAACATCAGGTGACCCACCCGTTCGTTTGCCAAGTATGATATAAAAAATAAAAACGTTGAATATTAGGAACGGCTAAAATTGCATTTAGCTTCTTTAGAAATGTAATAGACTCACATACAGTTGTGTGGTTTGAATAGGACGGATCAGTTAACACAGACGGGCGTCACCTACGAGGTCGTCTCGAACATACCCAAAGCATCTGAGGAATTGGAAGAACGCGAGAGTCTCGCACAAATCGCTGCTACCGGTGAAGAAGCCAGTGCTGCTGACGGAGAAACTTATATCGGTAAATGTTCTTCATATAAAAGTTTTTCCATAACATACATAATCATATAGTTTAAATTACAAATAGACATGTCGATTGTTTTTTGTTATAGTGTAACAATTCGAATATACATTTGAAATTTTTGATTGTTTTCTCTCCCACCCCTCAATCCCTTTCCCGCAAACACAGGCTGGCAACGCACTTTCGACTCCTCCGGTGTTGTTAGTGTCCATGGACGGTGGTGATCACTTAATATCAGGTGACCCACAAGTTTGTTTGCCAGTTATGACATTAAAAAAAAACGGAGCACAATAATCAGTATCACTTAAATACTACCAAAAATTGCGTTTGTTCTTCAATGTTTTACAAGTACTAAGGAAGTTAATTTAAAATAACGAGTCAAAGCCTAACAAACAATTTTAATAATTTTTATTATATGAATAATATTTACACTTACAATGATTATTTCGTCTCTATATTATAAATAATGATATTTTCTACAGCAAACCAAATAGCAATACAATTACACTACATATCCCTACATCTAAAATTGACTTAAAGAGTTTAATTTATTTTTAAGAAAAAGTTAATGGTGGTCAAACTTTACAAACATTTTCTCACAAAATTTAATATTTGAATGACTTCTTTTTGTATTAAAGGTGCGAAGGGAAGTAAAATGTCGATAGCGATATTTTAATTGTATTTTAATTGTCTTGATTATTGATGATAATCGTTCGATTGTACAGAGAAATACACGAGAGGAGTGAGCGCGGTCGAGAGTATACTAACTCTTGATCGCTTGCGTCAGAGCGTCGCCGTGAGGGAGCTGGAGCAAGCGCGGGGGCAGACCATCACGATGCGTAAGACGGCATCTGTACCGAACTTCTCACAGGTCAGTCTCCTCTCAACTCTTCCCTACTCACGTTACAGTTGATACATTTCAAAATTAGCTGAATCCAATTTCAATCGCTCATTTAACATACTTTTTTTTTATAAGATCTTCAGTTTCTATACACCGAGAGTGCAGTACAAATTTTGCCGGTTTTTAGTTTTTTTGTGATCTTTATATTTTACACTAGCAGGAGCGGTGGACGTTAACCGCCCTAACAATAAAAAAAAAAAAGATGGCAAATGATCACTTTATCTACCGGTGAAAAGCGCATGAAAATCCGTTGAGTAGTTTTTGAGTTTATCCCAAACATACAGACAGACGTGGTTGTCGTTTTTTTATAATATGTTGTGATATATTGTATATTATAGTGTATATTAGTAGTGACAAAATTTTAAGTGAATTGATCTTGAAAACTAACGTAAAATTGGGATGGATTTCGCTTATTTTGAAATGTACCGACACATTTCTCGAATTAAAACACTGTTTTTTGGTATTAGTTAATAAACAACACAAATATAATAGTTACGCTATAAAATCTATAGATGTTTAGAACGCTCACAGATTTTAATAGGAATTTGGTAGTTCAAAATAAGCATACACGACACGCTTGATTTACGCTTACTAACAAGTATATACAAAACTATAAACTGTTTATTTGGATTATTATTATTATTATTATTAATTATTATAAAATATTACTTAAATTGTTCATGTTTATAAGATTTTTAAATGCAATTTGAGACGAGAGCATTAAAGTTATTTTTGATTTTATGTCTAAAATCGATGTTGCTAAAGAGGCATTGTAAATACCAAATATGTCGCCTTAATAAAAAAATAAGTTCATATCGTTAATAGGTTACTAGATTATGTACTTTAGATATTAATTTTTCAGTGTCTTCTTTATTTACACCGTGAATTATAATTGCTTTTGGAATTTCGTGTAAATATGTATGTTCTATTTATGATAATAGAGTTATAAAAACTTATTAAATATCGGTAATTGTCTATGACATCTCGATTATGTAATTATCGATAGTAAAGTTTTTTAACGAATTCCTACAACTTTTACATTGAACACACTGAGATATCGATAAAATAATTATCGATCTTTATGATGAATCTATTATTGTCATCGAAATACTAACAGGGATTTTTGAAACTGAATTCCTTGAAACATTGCATTTATAACACTACGTGGTGTCGATAAAGTAATTATCGATAACCCTTTATGGTATATCGATGAAACGAATATCAAGAAAACTAATAGTTTTTCTTGAAAATTTGAATCGTTCAAGTAACTTTTAAGACAGTTATGTTAAAGACACTGAAAGGTAAATATATACCAGGTGAATGTTTAGACAGTAGCAGTATTTATGGAGGATAAGCTGCACTCGATTCTCCTTCTAAATCAATTTAAAAAAAACAGGTGCTTAGTATTTAACCAAATAATCTAGAACCATACATAAATTATACTCAATCCTCTAAGCGTCTATGTTAAAGCACAGTGTCCAATGATCGTTGGGTGAAGTGAAAGTGAAGCCAACCAACAAACAAAGTATAGTTTTTCGAAGTGTGAGCAGCAAGTCCGTTTTATTATCGAAAGTTATTAACTACGGGTTAGATTTACACGTTTCATCACCGGTCATTCAACCTAGGTTTGTTTAAGTTATTATCCATACTTTTGAAATTCTTAGAACAAGCTTTACCTAACGTTTTATTTGTTGTCTATTAGTGTTTGTTTTGATATTATTATTTTATGTGTTAAATGTGACCATGAAGTGTCATATCGTAGAAAACTGCGAGTGTCTAACCTTTCACCTGGTATATAAATAATTGTCGCATTGTCGCGTTGTACGCTTGCTAACGTGTGTGTTGTCGCTACGCACGCGGCGCAGCTGTCGCAGGCCCTCGAGTGCGTCGCCAAGAACGGAACCAATGTGAGTCCACGAGCATGACCACCACACACGAACATCACTACCCATCTTTGTTGCATTGTTATCTTTATTTATTATAATCAATGTTTGTTCGTAAGTCTGTGTGTATGCAACAGCAATCCGACTACTACCTTCGCAATCCTTCGTAGATAGAACCATAAGACCAGAAATACATATCGATTTGCTTATTCGATAAAGATTTCCGAGTTGTATCGTGGCTTATCGTTACATTTCAATAATCAGCTAAATCCAGTTTTCAGCGTTCGCATAACATGTTTAATTTCTTTAAGATTTCCGGTTTTTATACATCGAAAATGATGTTAAAATTTTAATGTTCATAAGGTTTTTAGTTTTTTTTAATGATCTACTATGTTACATGTACAAAATTTGAAGATTTCGAAAAATAACTATAAAATATTAGGAAAGGCTAAAATTCGATTTAGCTTATTTTGAAATGTAAAGACACATTTATTTATATGATATCTTCACATATAAAGCAAACGTTGAGGCAGTAAAAATGTAATTTCCTTCGTTATATGATCTATTATTATTTTGTTGATATCGATTAAATACTTTTGCAATTACGTGCATTTTCCTGCAAACGACTGTTTATTGTTTTTATATTCTGGTCTATCCTCATGTAGCAAGGAAAGCGTTGTACAAATATCATATTGTGTATCATTTCTTAGTATAATGAATTTTTCCAACGAAATTATCATGAAATGTCGCTAATATTTCGGATGTACAGGTAAATATGACTGTAAGAATTATTTATATGTTGTCTGTGGCCTGTGATATATTTCATTAGTTTCGAAGCTTTTTATGTATTCGGAGATCCCGATTTTATTTTGTTATGTTTTAAGATATGGGCAATATAAATAGTTGTTTTATATACATGTTTAAATATGTTTTTTTAGATAATGCGTTTGGATTCATCGTTTGAATCGTTGGCCGGACTAGCTTCGGTCCGCTCCGGTAGTGTAGCAGACTTGGTGGACGAGACACCGCGTCGCTCCGTGCATCGACACTCGTACGCTGCGCCCGCGCACAACGATCCAGACATACCGACACCGACTAAACCCTTCGGACTCGGTAAGACACTCTCTCGAATTGTGTACATTCACATGTAGCAACTTTTCCATTACAGTACACGACACACTTATAATTCTGAAAAAAATATTAATTCGATTTATATACCAGATGAAAGGTTAAACACTCGCAGTATTCTAGGATATAATACTTCATGTTTACATTTAACACATAAAATAATAATATCAAAAGAAATATTAATAAATACAAAGAGAACCTAACTTAAAGTTTGTTCTAAGACTTTCAAAAATATAAACACAATCGTAATAAACCTAGGTGCAATGACCGGTGCCCAAGGCTGTAAGGGGCAACTTGCAGTTAATAACCTTCGATAGTAAAACGGACAATAAACCCATTTGTTTTGTTCATACCATTTCCACGTTCACTTTCAAGTGAAAGTGAAACTCTCCGTCTGTCATTGACACTGTGTTTTTACATAGAAGCGTAGAGGATTGCGTATATTTTTTTTATTATTGTAAAAAAAGACTATTTAGGTAATAAGGTTAAATATTAAGCACCTATTTTTTTTAATGATTTAGGACAAGAATCGAGTGCAGACTCTCCTAATATAATACTCCACAAATATTGCTACTGTCTAAACTTTCAGCCTGTATATTGGACATCGATCATATCCATCGCTTAAACAGATTCAATTCGTGTTTTAATCGATTAAAAGTTGTTTGTATATAAGAAATAGCATATTGTCATAATCGCATAACTCAATCGTATATAATAAGAAAGAGTATTTACATATCGATAATATAGTGAGTGCACTTTGTAGTATTTCAAATAACATTTTAGAAGTAAGTACAAACATATGCACGATTTCATAGGATAATAGAGGTATAGAATTTTTTTGTAATCAATTATAATTTCGTAGTACCATAATATTTAGAATGATATATTATATAAGTTTTTTTTTCAATGTAAGTCACTCATTTCTATGATAATAATATAATTAATCGAATAAAACATCTCATAACGGTACATAATCGAATTCATGATTCCACAGTTACATTTTATTTTCAACTTGCTTTGTGGCAATGCTATGGCTCCAACGACTCTTCTTCTGTCTCGTACAATCCCCTCTGTCTTCTATCTCTTTCACACTCTATAATTGATTATTAATCGTTTTTTTATTTTTATGAAAATTTTATCTATGATTTTGTCGTCCTTTTCTTGCAGACGTCTTAGTATAATTAAATTCGATGTTTCATTTGTAGTATTTATGTATTTAGATTTTATTTAAGTCGAAGAAGTGCTCTAAATTGTTTATAGGCAAAAAACCTAACCTCCCCGGAGTTTGAACTAACGTATTTTTCTGTATCTTGATCCTTGGCTACCTTCAGGCTCATTCCTATCAGGTAAACAGTGAAACAATATGGTCTTGAAATCGGAATGGCAACTGTATGACGAAATTAATTAGACGAATGCAACATTAATTATTATTAAAAAAAAAAAAACTTAGTTGTGTTGTGATCATTATCATTTATGGAGAAATTTTATTTATGTATAGTATATATATATACATTGATTGGCTGTGATATATTAAAGATTATATTGGCACTTGGTATGCGTTCTACTCAGAGATACGTTATGAAGTACAATGCAATGCTACGCAGTGTACATTGATCTAATATGAAATTTAATGCATTAGCTAATGTAGTGCAAAATTCAACACAAGCTTCGAGCAAACAGCAAGCTTACGTGTTTGTGTTTACATATATGTTTCGTTTGCGTGTCTCTTTCATTTGCATGAACCGAGCATGACCTGTGATTATTTCCTTCTTCCACCCACTCTATCCGCTGTGGATTCAAACACAAGAGACTAGTATGAGTTATAAAACGTACGAATAATCGTTGCAACGAACGAATAATTTTTGCAACGTACGAATAATCGTGTCAATATTCGAATAATCGTGGCAATGTATGAATAATCATTTCAACGTACAATATATATGGTAATACACGACTAATCGTTGCCGCATACGAATAAATGTGCTAACATTCGAATAATCGTGTCAATATACGAATAATCGTGGTAACATACTAATAATCATGTCAATATACGAATAATCGAGGTAGTATACGAATAATCGTGGCAACATACGAATAATTGTGGCAATATACAAATAATCGTGGCAGTACAAATAATCATTGCAACGTACGAATAGCTATAGTAATATACGAGTAATCGAATCGAGTAATTGTGCCAACATTCGAATAATCGCGGTAACGTATAAATAATTGTTACAATAAACGAATAATCGTCGCTTATGACTTGAAGTAAATTTATGATTAATTATAAAGAAAATACGTAATAAAAGTAATTAATCGTAACGACTTGAGACAGGGTTACTATTCTTTGTCTATGTAGTTGAATAGTAGATATAGATGAATAAAATTGTTGTAGGTATGTGTGTGGTTAGGCAATATTATGCATGGTATGTAGCATATTTGAGATAAATCTACTATAAGAATTGTAATTGTGGCAATATACAAATAATCGTGGCAGTACAAATAATCATTGCAACGTACGAATAGCTATAGTAATATACGAGTAATCGAATCGAGTAATTGTGCCAACATTCGAATAATCGCGGTAACGTATAAATAATTGTTACAATAAACGAATAATCGTCGCTTATGACTTGAAGTAAATTTATGATTAATTATAAAGAAAATATGTAATAAAAGTAATTAATCTGTGCGTAACGATTTGAGACAGGGTTACTATTCTTTGTCTATGTAGTTGAATAGTAGATATAGATGACTTAAATTGTTGTAGGTATGTGTGTGGTTAGGCAATATTATGCATGGTATGTAGCATATTTGAGATAAATCTACTATAAGAATTGAAGTAACATGGATAGTTAATGTACTTATTGAGCATGTAATAGAAGATAAATATAAGAATATATCAGGTTCTCTATAACCGATACTACTGAGTGATATAATATATCAAAGTATTAAACTATAGTATAAGTGGTCGTAGAGTCTTATAATTATGAATTGGTGTTAGTTGAAATGTAGGTGATAATTTGAAGTCAGCTTTAATAATATTGTAAATGTTTCATATACATAATTTCCTCTATACTACGATTTATGTAAACAAATTTGTGTAATTTTTGTGTAATTGTACTATTGATTTTAGTTTTAAAACTATTTATAACGTGTAATGAGAATTCTGAAATATATTGTGAAAGTGATGTAGTTATTGGAATAGATAATGAACTTACGTAGATATTAATATTTTCATTGCAGCTCGGCCTACGTTCCTAAACTTGAATTTGAACCTGAACACACTGCGACTGCAGACGCCGAACAAGTGTATGTCACAAAATGAACTCGTAGAATCACTAGTTAACGCTTGTTTTTGAAGGATTTTATTTACATTGCTCATATCATATGATTTTTTTTTTATATCGCTCATTGTGTATAATTTGTTTACCGTGTATTGGCGCGTGTTTTACACTGACCGTTGTTTCGTTGAACGGACGTGCCAGTCCGCGTTAGTAGGACTGTAGTTGGGTGCAGATGTGTGAAAGTGTTTTGTATCGAAATATGTTAATTTTTATTTGCCACATCTCGTAGTAAGACAGTTTATTTCGTGTAACATTGGCATGACAATATCATTATATTATTTTTAAGCATGAAACTGGACGTTTATTGGATTAAAATACATGTGTGATTTATGTTCGACGAAAATCATCTTTAGGATACCGTTTTAAAATTTAGTATCTAATTTTAAGGTTATTAGATCGGGAAATGCAACGGTTTTCTAAAATTATAGAACACGGTTTTTTCGGTATTATTGAATTTTTCACCGGTTTTTCAGAATCCACTGTTATTACAAGCTTAATTTATTGGATTAACAACATGATGGTTATTTTTAATGCAGCAACATATCGGCTTCGCTTTATCCTTTTTAAATCGATCGTTTAACAAATATGTATCCAGTTTGCTAACTTTATTCGACAAAACGTTGTAATTTGTCACTGTAGGTCTAATAAATGTGTAAAGTATGTAGGTAATTAGTAAATTAACCGTATTAATTATATTGTAAGTGTATTTAAAACGTGTTTCATACACAGCGTGTTAAATACAATAACTAATGATTATATCCCGGATTAAATAATGACTATGAAATATACTAAGAAACTGAAATATAACTAAGCTTAATTTTCGAAAACCTTACTACGATAGTTCTGTTCATGAATTATGAACATGCACTGCTAGTATTAGTGGTTAGTTTGCGTATAACTAATTATCTATTTGATTGCGAACGACCAATTGAAAACGATAATTCTGATACCAACGTAACCCTGATAACGAATAGTAATATCTCCCGCGTTGGGTTGTCATATGACTATTTAGTCTTTCTCGTGAATCTAATCCAGAATCCCTGAGAATTTCAGGTTTAAGAAAGAAAACCCCTGCGGTGTGATTACAAAAAAATAAAATACGTATTAGATACTTGGTTTAAAAAAGTTTCCTAATAAATGCATCGCGCTCGCCCGAGGCAAGTTCGCGTTATCCTTTTTCACAAGTCTAACCTAACGTAATCAAAGCGAGATAAAAGAGCAAGATGGCGAGCGAACATTCAGCGACAGCGGTGCATTTAATATGAGACCTTTTTAAAGCCAGGTTTCAATACGAATTTAACTTTTTTGTTATGACACCGCTGACGTTTTAACATTTTAAACGAGAGGAGGTTCTCAGCCGAACTACTTCTTTATTTAGGATAACTTGTTTCTATTCATACAAAATAACTAATCCTAAATTTTCAACGATTGGAAAGAAGAACCCCAGTTTCTCCCTGTTATTTTCTTATCTCATAAATCCGTTTGAACATTTTGTCCAACTGAATTTCTCTGTAGGATTAATATACTCCTGGATTCCCCGGGTAATATAAAACATATAAGTTTAATCGACATTCGCGTGCGTAGAAATATGTAGTGCTCACGTTTCGTGACTGGAATGTTATCTTCGAATATTGGTATAGTTAAATAAAATAAATTCGTTTTACAGCGTCCCCGGCCAGTGGGAAGTTGGGTTTGCGAATGACAACGCTTCATGAAGAACCCGGGAGACGGAACGATGATGATTCTCATTCGGAACCGGAGTCCGCGCCTTTAGACGAGCTGACTACACCCCGCTCATGTGTATGACATTTATTTACACAGCTTATACTTTTTTTTATATCAGGGTCACCACCGTCCATAGACGTTGCAAGCCTGTGTTTGGGGGGAAGGGATAAAGGGACCGGGGAGGGAGGGAAAGGGAACGCAACAATGCAAGCACTGTTACTTCTCGTCGGTTTTCTATGAGACCGGGCGAGTAGACCCATTCATGCTGACAACAGTAATAACTTCAGCGTGCCTCTACCACCTAGAGTAGTTGCTTTGTTTCCGTGTAATGATTTTTTTTATGTCATAGGAGGCAAACGAACTGGTGAGTCATCTGATGTTAAATGATCATCACCATCCATAGACACCAGCAACAGCAGAAGAGTCGCAAGCGCGTTGCCAGCCTGTGTTTGAGAGAAGGAGGAGTGGGGAAGTGGTGAGGGGGGAGGGGAGTTGGGTATCCGTCGCTCTCACTCACCCAACGAAACACAACAATGCAAGTACTGTTACTTCACGTTAGTTTTTTGTGAGAGGGTGGTACTACTCCGGGTGAGCCGACCCATTCATGCTGAAACCACTAATAGCTTCAGCGTGGCTCTACAAACATTTAATGTTACAAGAAGATATCATTTGATACATATTTATTATGAATAGTTGTGCCCGCGACTCCGTCCGCGTGGAATGTAATATAAAAAAACAGGGACTAATACAATCATCTCTATATATGTTAAATCCATTTATTTATCTACTTTTCTCTCGTACTTAAGTCGCGTCGTCATTAAAGTTACTGCAATACTTTTTCAACGTGTGCGCACTTCGCGTATCGACGTTATCACCAGGCTATTTTTTATTTATACTACGAGTTTGTTAGCGATGTCTGTAGACAATTCTAGATTATTCCAGATTTTTTTAATGTTGGAAAATAATACAGGTTGTATATAGGTTGTAATACTGGTTTCTGCATGAATGGGTCTGCTCGTCCGGGGTAGTACCACCCTCTCACAGAAACACCGACGTGAAGTAACAGTGCTTGCATTGTTGCGTTTCGTTCGGTCAGTGAGAGCGCCGGAGGCCCACCTCCCCTCCCCTCTTCTCCTCTCCCTCTCCCACCCCTAATCCCTTCCTCCAAAAGGGTGGCAACGCACTTGCGACTCCTCTGGTGTTGTTAGTGTCCCTGGACGGTGGTGATCACTTAACAGCAGGTGACCTACCTGTTCGTTTGCCACTGATGAAATAAAAAAAAAAAAAAATGTCTTGGAATATTATAATTAAATTTTTATCATAATGTTATATATATATATATTTTATGTTAGTAAATATTGCAAGATTTTAAGAGGATATTAAATAGGATCTGTCATTGCTCGCTGGATATAAAAGTAAGACGTACTGTGGTTAAGCAATGGAAGGAGAAATAAGCTGTTTTTTTATAAATTATGTTTGAAATGTTTCCACATTAATTGAGAGACATTATTTAATTATTTTTGTACTGATGATAACTTTGAACTAATGACGACGTATAATTTTTTGTTTCAGCGTACGCGTTCTCGGAATTCTTCCCGAGGGTTTCTGCCGACGTCAAAGACATTGGATTCACTGCACGAGCTCGCCTGCGAACGTGTACCGAATAAGAATTCACCGTCAATATCATCCAGTGGATATGGTAAGTGTATATTTCTTTAATAGTGATTTTTATATATATAACTTTGTCTCACGTAGCAGAAAATACAAATTATTTATATTGTCTGTTCATTAGTATTATTATAAGATGATAACTAAAAAATTGCTTTAAATGATTGTTTGAAATAATGTGTTTTTAAAAAATGATGGATTCAACTACCAGATTTTCGTCATTCGTCTATGTAATAAATATCGTGCAGACAGATGTTCTGCAATGAATATTTAGATATTAAAACTATGTAATTTTCGACGTCTTTAAAAATAAACAGTTTTATTATCGTTTAAGCGAGTTACGGGAACAGATAGATTTAAAAAAAAATATTTTAATTTTGGCAATCAATTTTCTAGTAGATTATTACTGATATTCTCGAATAAGTAATTATATTACAAGTTTCTTGTGATCATTTCAATGTTCTAAGATGATAAGTTGGTGGCCTACTTGCTAGATCTTTCTAGGGAGTTAGTAGTGGTAGAGCCACGCTGAAGCTATTACTGGTTTCAGTATGAATGGGTCGGCTCGTTCGGGGTAGTACCACCCGACCCACAGAAAACTGACGTGAAGTAACAGTGGTTGCATTGTTGCGTTTCGTTCGGTCAGTAGGAGAGCGCCGGAGGCCCACCTCCCCTCCCCCCTCCCCCCTCCACACTCCACACTCCTCTCCCCCAAACACAGGCTGGCGACGTACTTGCGACTCTTCTGGTGTTGCAAGTGTCTATGGACGGTGGTGATCACTTAACATCAGGTGACCCACCAATTCGATTACATCATTAAATCTGTATTACGTAAAACAACAACACTATAACAAAATATAGAGCCCACTAATATAAGATTATGAAGAAAATATAAAATTCACTACATTATATTCCAAGACCTTGTCAAAAAATGGCCATAGATAGTTACATATACGTTTTGTTTTAATTTGACCATCTAATTTGACGTTTAAAGGTTCACAAGCAGTTTCGTCTACTAATCTGACAAACGACGACACGCTCTCGATCCGGAGCATGTCCGTCGACGAGACACCGGATTTCGACAAAACTATGGACTACACGAACCTCAATCGGACGAAGAGTTCAATGGCCGGCCTCAGGAACGAGATCACCGAACTGAGGAACGATATATCGGATCTTAAGAACGAGATCGTCGAGTCGAAGAACGAACTAGAAGATCCGGGGTACGTGAAGACCAGTCCGGTGGTGACGCCCGGCGGGAGGAACAGGATCAATCCGTTCCTTAGGGATTGTGAGGATACGGTCGTCGTGGAGGAGACGGTCCAGAGGAAGGAGGAGCAGCTGCTCGACCCGCTGGGATCGATTCCGGTCGAGACCGCGGTCCTGTCTAGTCAGAATAAGGTCTCTGAACCTGTTCACGTTAACGGCGAGGCACAACACGACGCCTCATTCGGTAAGTTTACATATAATTCAAGATAAACATAATATGTTTACGAAGTAAAAACTTCTTTGGTATATCTAAATTATGTCAAATATTCAGATTCGCGATAACGAAATTTATATTATTTGTTTGCATCATGACATACCATGGTGCTCTCTCTTTCACACTCATTGGATAATGCGTAATGTTTGTTTGTTCGCTCATTTCAATAGTAATAACGAACAACGAATAATTTAAAACCAGCGGAATAATTCAGTCGTTGTTTTTCAGGATTTTCAAATCTTGTACATGTAAAATATGAAGATCATAAAAAAAAAAAATTAAAAGCCGGTATGGGCGGTAAAATTTGAACTTCCTTCTTAGTGTATAAAATGTGGAAATTTTAGAAACAAAATATACATGTTATATGAACGATTGATTTAATATGGATTTAACTCATTTTGAAATGTAACAAATCGATTGTTTGTCTAATAATAAGTTATAACAGCAACAGAAGCGGACGTGGAGTCGTTGAGCTCGGAGCAGTCGAGTCACGAGACGGAGCGCAGTCGCGAGGCGTCCTCCGTGGGGGAGAGCGACTCCGCCTCCGCCGCTACAGACCCACCCGTCGTCAAGACACAACTCCCGGCTGGGAAGGTGACCAGCTCCTTACAATATTTATGTTCTATATTGACTTTATCCCTTTTCCTTCTTTTATCCTTGCCTCCTTTATTATTTTCCCTTTTATCCTCCTTTTCCTTGTTATCCCGTTTTTTTTCATTACAATAGTTATGTTCTATATTTACTTGGGGAGGGATGTTTATATTATCGTCCACACGTAATAACAACACCAAACTAATACTAAAAATGTAATTGACAAATAAAAGTAACTGTGATTACGAATAATGGAAATTATCACGTCCGCCATGCGCTAGTCCCAGCTAAGTGAGACGCGTGAGCAGTCGTGGTAATACGTCATCGCGTTGAGTATCGGTATAAAAGTTATAAGGAGAGCGTACAATCCTTTAATTATATTCCACTTACTTTATCCTTTTCCTCCCCTTATTCTTACTAGGTCTTCTTTATCATTTTCCCTTTTATCCTCCTTTTTCCTGTTATCCTTTTTTCTACTTTTATCGTTTTTTTGAAGTGAAACTTCTTTAGGCGCATGAGGGAATTTTTTTTACAGATGTAACGTCACGCAGGTATGCAACGGAAGTGACGTCATTTGCAGTAAACGCAGATTAAATAAATAAAAAAACTTTTTATTCTTTTTTCTTGTTTGTATAAATATAAACAAGACTTATAAATTAGTTCGCCAAAGAAGTTTCACTTCTGACATGTGTTCTTTGTACGCACGCACTTTTTTTTTTGTTTTTTTTTCCCCCTTTATCTCCTGTTCTCTCTTGATAGCCTTGATTGAATAGGACGATTGACTAATTAGTTATTAATAATTTTCGCATGTTAATTAGCCATGCGATAACAGCAGTAAATTATCTGCCCCACTGTCGATATTAAGGACTACTATAAAGCGTTATATACGTTAATCTACAGGGTTGCAAGGAGTCCTTCTGCGGTACGGGAAAGGGGCGCATATAGTTAAAATGGAAACGACTAAAAATTTTAAGAAATGTGTAACATGCAGCCTCTTAGCGAAATATGTACTACTAACAGTAATTGCAGAACAACCTCATTAGGAAAAAAAAATATTATAAGATTTGTAATCTTTTTTTATGCCGAATTCACGTCAAATTCAATCAAACTCAACAGGCGACAGATAATAATGTGCTAAAGTTATTATTTGTTATTTATGTTTGCGCGGTGTAGTACTTTCTAATTTTGCGTGTATTTTTTTTAATTTATTTTCTTATCTGCAGACTCTTGGTTCGTACCTTTTTTTAGCTGTCGTTAATTTTATTAGTTTTGTTAAAAATCTAGCGGGCCCGGCGGACGTTGTCCCGCCCTGATAATAAGAAAAACCTTGACAAATTTATTACCTAAACATTCCTCATGAATCACTTTATCTACTGGTGAAAACTGCATGAAAATCCGTTGAGTAGGTTTTTGAGTTTATCGCGAACAGACAGGTATACAGACGAGGCAAAGGACTTTGTTTTATAATATTTAGTGATTACCTATTTTTCATAGAGATTAATTATATCCTTTATGGCCACTACGTTTTTATCTTTTATTTAAACGGTAAATTAAAGAGTCTTGTGTGTATTTATACTGTATGTAATAGTGAGGTGTGTGGTTATCATTTATTAGTGGGCGGCCAGTGGTCGACACTCGACCATAGTTCATTGATTTTTTTAAGTTTGAATTTTATTAGAGTTAATATCATTGTTGAATGTAGAATGAAAAAGGGCAATTGGAACATAAGAGTAAAATAATACATACACTCGAGCATTGCAACCTCTTTCACAACCTTTTTTGAAGTTCTTTATTGACGGATGTCAAATTGTCTTTTTTATTTACATGTGTGTATATGTTGTGTAAAAATGAAGCATTAGTGTGAGTAATGCATATTTTAATTAATTTAATATACTTCTAATGCATTTTATATAAAATAAATATGTTTCTGCACTTCTCCTCCATATAAACTTTAACTATTAATGACCGCGTCCCCGAGCCAACAGAGCACTACTACTCACGATGAAGACTTCTCGATATTATTATCCGGAGGCACTGTAGTGCCTCAAGCCAAGTACACGTTCAACAACATATGTAATAATGTGTGTGAACATGTAGGCGTGAGGCTACTGTGCCTTTTATTCTCGAGTCATATGTAAACATAACCTCACCATATTTTTAACTTGATTTATTTTATTACTACGTTTACGCCAACACTTTACACTAGCTTCAAATATGTTAATTATTCGTCCTTTCTACAAAACACCAACAGCTATTTTGTTATGTTAATTATTTAATGTTATTCTAATTTATAAAATTTTCAATCCCCCGTTTTGTGATTCTACAAGAGATTTTACTAATTTCGGACGAATTTTTTTTTTTAATTTGGTACAATAGACAATCGGACCATAGTCACAAAAAAATATAAGATATTGAGAAATATGACCTGCTTTTATAAGAGTAACGTTTCGCTTAATATTTATGTGAAATAATATTGATTTGCATTTTTAAATCAAGAAATAAAGTCTAATAATTCAAATATTCTACAAGAGATTTTACTAATTTCGGTCGAATTTTTTATTTCGAAGTTGGTACAATAGACAACCGGACAATAGTCCCCAAAAAAAAAGATATTGATAAATATGACCTGCTTTTACAATTTGCATTTTTAAATCAAGAAATAAAGTCTAATAATTCAAATATTTATATTCTGTTTTATATGTCAAATGAAAGACCAATCACTGCGCGTGACGTCATACGTAAATAAATGCCAACGTTGTGGTGGTCAAGTTGTACGTTGAGTTGACTTTTTATTTCAACACCGTGTCAGTGATCAATTATTGTATTAGAAACCATTCAATTTGTACTCCAACAAATACAACAGAGACTAAGGAAGGATTTTGTGCTTTTTAATATGGAACCTGGATATATGAAAACCGACAGTAGAAATCTACCAAGAGTAGATATTGTAATGGTTGGAAATTTCTTTGCCACTAATTTAGACTTTTGTGCAGCCGAATTTCGAAATGTTAAAACATCTATGTAAGTATTTCAAGAATTCGTTTATTATAATTACGTGATATACTACACAATAATTGAAAATAACAAAATTTAACCTACAATCACAGGTTACGTAAAAAATATATTTTTAGATTTCTTTCATAATCTAAATGTATCTCACATTTATTTTATTTTAATGTTTTTTCAGATCAGCAAGACAATCCTACGGTGATGATGCCATAGGCTATGTGCAACTTCGACGTGAATCAAATATTTGTACCATCAAATGCAAGGTATGCATACCAGAACATAAAATTCGTGCTAAATCTTATGAAGCGACTATAATAATCGAAGAACAGAATGGAAAAATCATTAGTACCTAAATTTTTTTCATATTTAATGTATAGATTCATATGGTTGTATCAAAATAATTATCAGTAGGGTCAATTGCTTGGTGAGGAGAGGCAGGAGGAATTGTTGTCCGTAAAATCGCTTCTCACACCAGTTCTTTGTCCTTAATTATCAGTCATGAAAAAATTTGGGGTACTCAATGACGCACGCCAAGTACGTTTAAAAAATGGTTTTTAATTGTTAAATTTACCAAAAATTTTTTTCAATTATTAAAAATCATAA
>MU160293.1:0-70322 GCA_015888305.1 Antheraea pernyi | reverse complement strand
ATTATTAAAAATCATAACGGCTACTTGGTCTGTTTTTTTTTTTGATTTTACATCTTTTTGTAAGATAATAATTTCTCCTTAGTATTTTTCTAAATGAAAAGTTGTGAACGTGTACTTGGCGCAATTTTTTACAGTGGAACTGTTTTTGTTCGGATTAATATATAGATGATGATAACGTAGGTGGTGCGACGTCGTGCGGGCGCCGGAGGGAACGGCGGCGGGTCGGGGAGGGCGGCGGCGCGCGCCTCCTTCCCCGGGGGGACGCGGCCCCGCTCCTTCCACGAGGCGCACGGCCTCTCCCTCTCCAAGACCCTGCACGACACGCCCGCCTCCTCCACCGAGAGGATCGGGGATGGTACGTATACCAATTAAACTTTGTAGG
The DNA here is from genome assembly GCA_015888305.1 of Antheraea pernyi. Classification (NCBI taxonomy): domain Eukaryota; kingdom Metazoa; phylum Arthropoda; class Insecta; order Lepidoptera; family Saturniidae; genus Antheraea; species Antheraea pernyi. The sequence continues at coordinate 69,940 of MU160293.1, read as the reverse complement.
TGGTAGAGCCACGCCGAAGCTATTACTGGTTTCAGCATGAATGGGTCGGCTCGCCACAGCTACTACCACCCGACCCACAGATGCACCCACGTCAACTAACAGCGCTTGCATTGTTGCCTTTCGTTCGGTCAGTGAGAGCGCCGGAGGCACACCTCCCCCCTCTCCCTCCCATCCCTTTCCCCATCCCCACCAACACATGCTGGCAACGCACTTTCGACTCCTCTGCTGCTGCTGGTGTCCATGGACGGTGGTGATCACTTAACATCAGATGATCCACATGTCCGTTTGACTCCTATGATATATAAAAAAAATCCAGCACAACCCTTTTATGTAACACTCTTCTCATCAATTATCCTTTCGCAGTTCTTAAGCGGGATCTTAATATGTCATGTAGTGGAATCTGGACTGTTACGTAATATAGTTTAATTATTGTGCACAAGTAGAGTGGATCGAAAATAATACCATATAGCATAGATTCTGACTTGCCACAAAAACTTTATGGAAAGTTCTAACAAGACGGCCACCATCTTGTTAGTTCATTGATTTGATGGCAAGAAACTTGTAACATCATTGCCCACTCGACATTGGCAGCAATTGTACTACTAGAAGATTGGTTGCCAAAAAAAAATGCTCTCAGTGTTCACAACTTTTATGTACATATGATTGATTGCTCACATAAACAATCGATATGGGTTTTTTATACTTTATAGGTTTTAACGTTTCACAGTCTCATCGAATGTTAAATGACTATGTGGTGTAAGACCGTAAACACGCGAAAATATTATGACAGCCACAGGAATTATCCTGAAAGTTTGAAAAATATCAGCACTAAAATATTTATTCGAATAATTCCATATTACTTACTCGTTTTTCAAGATTCATAAACCTTGTGACACTCTTAATAGTAAAGATTATTATTGATATACTTTACACATATAAATATAATTTCGGATTTTCTATATAACACTGTATAGCTGTAGATGAGTGCACAGCCGATTCTCTTCGTAATCGCGCGCGCTCTTTGGTCAAATCGAATAGCGCGTGCTCATTGGTCAAATCAAACAGAGCGTGCTCATTGGTCAAATCAAATAGAGTATGCTCATTGGTCAAATCAAACAGCGCGTGCTCATTGGTCATATCAAACAGCGCGTGTTTCCCCCTTGTAATTTACGTCCCTTTTCCAAAATCACTCCTCCAAAAGATATGCAGCACCCTAGAGCAAAAATGTTACACATCAATAAAATCGAGTACATGACAGACTGAGATCCCGCTAAAAACTCTTTAAATCAAGTCAAAACATACTTCATTCAATTTAGGCCCTGAGAAGGCGCTTCTGAACATCAATGTCAGTCATTTAGAAGAACCGGCAAAAGAAACTCAATTTGGTTTATCTCTTCGTGACGTGTATTTTCACAAGATATCGATAGTTTGCATTCATTTTTAGTGGATGCACATATAGATAGGGGCGTCATTTCCAGACGTGACAATCGTTGACATTAGTAATGTTGTTTGTCGACACAGAGGAGCCGGTGTCGGAGAGGGAGCACGCGGTGCAGGCGTGGATGTGCGTGGGCGAGAGCGTGCAGCTGCGGCTGAGCAGCAGCACGGGCGTGATCGCGTACGCGGGGCCCACGCACTTCGCGCCCGGTGCATGGATCGGCGTCGACCTCGACGCGCCCACCGGTAACAAACACACAACAAACCTTTATACTATTTTTGCAGTAAAACTCCTTTACGCACGCTTGACTTGGGGACTAAGCTGCGGAATGCGTCACGAGAGCGTTACGAAAACGTGTGATCGGGTGAGGCGAACGGAATTTGAGAGAGATACAAGTTAGTGAAGATAGAAAGAGAAAGAGTTACGTTTCATATATTACTGTAGAGGCAAGAGAGACAGAGAGAGAGAGAGAGAGGAGCGAGGACACATTTTCTTTCTCTCACTCTCTCTCATAGCCAGTTACGTATCGTATATCTTAGACACAGTGCAGACTTGTTGTCTGTATTAAGAGGAAGATATATATATATATATTATATATATATATATCTCAGTTAATAATACTTCGTTTGCGAGTTTGCGAAGTTTCGAGTTTCGCGAACACTCATTTCTTTACAAATTAATATGTGTATACATGCATATATAATACATATATATAGATGGAGCTAAAGAAGTTATACTTTAGTCGTGTGGTTTAAAGCGTATTCGTTTTTTCGAACTGTCTATGCCATTGGCCTTTACAGCTTCACCGGCCTACTATATGTATATGAACCGTTATATTTTGAAAAGATCTAAATGGATTATACTTATTGATTTATATTATTATTAATACATTTATAGTTTTTTTTTTCATATATGATCTCTATATTGTTTTAAAGAGATGGGTTAACTAACGGTTTACGCTGTAATGCGCAAACTTGTTAAATTTATATAATTTAATAGGTTTTCATTTTGCATTGTATTTTATAGGTAAAAATGACGGATCAGTGGGAGGCACTCGGTACTTCGAATGTCGGCCTCGGCACGGCATCTTCGTACGGCCTGACAAACTCGTACAGGATCGACGTGGGAAATCAGCTCGGGCCTTCCGCGAAAATGAACTCAAACGCTCCACCAGCAAGGGTATGTTACGTATATTTGACACTAAATGTATAGTCTCCGAAACTTAACTTGAAAATCACTTGGTAGCCTACCTTTAGCACGTGGAGAATTTATTCTTTGAACGTATGTTCTTAATATAATGATTAAGTTCCAATTTTAATGATCTTTTAATTTCTCCAGGAGACGGCCTACACAACTTACACAGACCGAGGAGTCGCGGCGACAGTATAAACGCCGTCGGCACCAAAACTAGGAGCAAATAGATCTACATCGGCGTTATGACGTGCGTACGCAGTCGCAATGCGTACGCACTCGCAACGTGTACGCACTTGCAATGTGTACGCACTCGCAACGCGTACGCACTCGCAACGCGTACGCACTCGCAACGCGTACGCACTCGCAACGCGTACGCACTCGTAACGCGTACGTCATCGCAACGTGTGCGTATTTACGTAAATTTAATATATCTTCGCTCTATACAGCAGCTCACCGGTCCCCGTTCCCGCTGAAGAATGTAACCGGACCGAATTTAAACAAACGTCCACCACCATAAAACCCGTATTAGTAGCGAGCCGGATTTTTTGTTGCAGTCGTATAACGCGTTTGGTGCTTTGTATGTGTAGATATGTCATTTTTTTTTAATTTACAATTATTATATTATTGACTTGATAAATTATTACACTATTCACCCGTATTTTATGCAGATATTGTATAGAGTGAAATAGATAATGTATGTAAGAAGTTTGAAATGAAATAATGCGAGATACATTCCTTGAAATAATGACAGGTTTCAATCTGTTTGGGGATATTTATATATTGCTCTGTACAATATCTTAATTGTGTGTGTATTATTTAGTATTAATTTTTTATATTTTGGACGCGAATATTCATCGAGAAATTATCGTATTGTCTCGCTTTTATTGATTCGGTTCAATAGAACGCTGCAGATGAATTTGAAAGAAAAAAATTCCCTCGCGCGAATAATATTATTTTTTAATTAAGGGAATTTTTAATTCGTTCATATCGTTGGATTTTATATTATTAAATTGTGTAAATAAATTTAATTTTTATAATTGTGATTTAATTTTATTATTCGACTTGAATGTAAATATGTGAATTTATGTTTTGTATTATTGTTTAGATATTAATTAAAGGTAATTAATTGAAATTTTATTGTGATCAATGGTATCGATTAAATAATCGCATGCGTTTTCGATTTGTTATTTTTGTGGCATTTTAAAATTATGACTTGTATTTTTTACTAGAACAATTTATAATTTATATTCGCATGTTTCTATTATGAAATGCGATTTTCCTATACACGGTGATAAATCTACTTCGTTCTGCTCAGTAATGTTGTGTTTTCGAACACAATTGCCAGATATCAATTGTGATAATATCTTGCCACGCGTTATAGGAAAGTTACTAAATCTCTATTATATTGTAGAAGTAAATAAATAATTTCGACGCTTGCTTCTGCCCCTTTTGTTCATTTAAAGGCAACACAAGTAGTATTTATTATACGAAATCGTCCAGTAATATATCTTCGTCCTATTAAAAGACTTTTGTACTTAGTACACGAGACCGTACGTGACGTTTTTGGTTACTGACGCCGAATATTTCACTCTATGTACGGTGGTGCAGTGCGATATGCGATTTAAATAGTACTCGCTGAAGTTTCTAGAAGGTTATCTAAATCTTGAAATGTCTCTCCGATGGATAATTGGGTTCTGACTTTTCTTTAATATTATTTTTAAAAAGGAAAAAAATCAAGGCGTCTCGTAAAGACACACAGTAGAAGTGAAACTTTTGTATTATAGGGAAACTTTTTAATTAAAAAAAATAATCAAAAAACCAACGTCACACTGTGTTCTCAACCGCTCACACATGCCAGTATTGACCGCGCCCGACCGTTACTTCACTTCGGTGATCGGACGAGAACCGGTGTTTTCAACACTCTACCCGACACAGTGTTTACTCCCACCGCTTTTCGTCACACAAAAAGGTCGCCGGTCAGAATCCCAAAACCTTGAAGATTCACTTCAAAAATTGCATATCACACGCACCCCGAACTTGGACCATTTATATTTTGTGTGTAGTTTATAAATGAAAATAATTAGAAATGTGCGCAGGCGCATAAAAAAAAGTCAAAACAAAACTTGCCCTCAATTTATCTCCATCCATATTCGAACAATAAAATAATATCGATATGTTTTCTCTATTTAATTATATGAGACGTGTATTGGTTTTGCCTAATAATGGTATGAATTGAGAATATTGTAGCGGCGTAGTACGCGTATAATCGATATAATTAGGGAATGTCCACATCATTCGCTCCGCGGTAGACGTAGGAGCATTTTAGTCTAGATCACCTAATGTATATTCCATCCTTATATTTAAATTATAAGTACACTAAACAAGTACACAAAATATGTATGATAAAAGCCTCGTCCGTTTATTAAAGTTTGTAAAATCCACTATCAAGCGACCATAATATCCCTCCACCCGCCTCCATTCCTTCATACATTATGTGTAATAAATAACATTTACGAATAAGCGGTTAAAATGAATAAAAAATATCGACTAAAATAATGATGGGTACTTACGTATTAACGCCACCGCAATTCGCTGTCTTTATTACGTAAGTCTAACCGAACCGAGACGGGAAATATGAGGAAAATAAATAGTCCACTGCAAGATATCAATCACATGGCCCAGGTGTAGATTGTCTGCACTTGACCACTTCAGTTGCGGTGGCGTTGAGACATAATTCGTTCGGGCCAATGTGATTAATATCGTCCGTCCGTCAGTCCGCGGCAGCGGTCGGCGAGCGCCCTGCGGTTGCGTTAATACGTAGCTACCGAATGATGTTTTGAAAATATATGTACTCGGGGATTTAACGCAGACTTGGAGGCTGCAATCCCATTGCGAGGGTTAGACAAGAACATTATACTATACAATTTATAAATTTAAAAAGCTATGTTGGCTCACTTGATAATTTCTTCAGACATCGTGTCTAGCGATGGAAAATCTAATCCTGCAATGAGCCACTGTAGTATAAGGTTGTTTTAAAGCGCATCTGTCTAGTTGAAAAATATGTCTCCAATATGTGCAATTGACAGCTCCACTTGAGAACCGGTCACTTCTACGTTTAGCGTCCTTACCATTTTAGACCACATAATTATTTAACATGTGAGATTGTGGTCAAAATGCATAAAAAAAGTAAAAAAAAACATTAATAATGTGAAGCTATAATTTCTTTTGCATAGGAAACCCTCGCAATGGAATGTCAGCTTTATAATTTTTAAGCGTCGACTGACATCATATTACTATTATCGTCACATTTAACTCGAGTTATCAAGGTTAAACCAAATGCTTATTAGACTGTTGTACTTAATACATTCCATTTTTCTAAACATTTATATTGTAGCGGACATCTCTGTAGACGATAATATTATCTTCGAGATTAGTTAGATATTTTTGAACGAACAGTTGCGACTTAATTTTTTGCATTTTAAAAAAGATATTTAATAATAATTACAAAAAAAAGAATATATATATATATATAGTGTTCGGATATTTAAAACGTGGCCCTAACTAGGACAGCTCAATGTGTAGTCGAGTTTAAAAAATAAATAAATAAATCCAAATAATGTAGGGCGTGTTTTGAAATTCTCGGTGTGCTTTTGTCCAGTAGTGCGATAGACCCCGGTTCGGAATAATTAACAAGAGAGAAGAACGGTTGGTAGTATAAACAATGGCGGTATGTACACTAGGGCTCCTAGGTTTAGGCTGAATAAATAGTGACCTTAAAAACAGCGTCTCATAGGTCTTAATTTTAATTTAATAGAAATTAAGCTGACCATGTGCTGTGCTTTTGTTTTAAACAATTAGTTTTATAATGAAATTATTTTCGTTTAATTATTATAAAATTTCATTTAGTCGATTATCATATTTATTGCAGTCATTTCACGATTCGAGCTTTTAATTATGTGTTTTTTTTTTAAACTGTGACATGATAATTTTAGCGTAGTTCGTAAGATTATTTGCCAGAATTGTATGATATAGGATCACGAATCGATTAATGTTGTTTTTTGTCTTATTGTGTAATGATTTGGTCGCAGGCAGCTACTTGGTAGCTTCGATGGTTGCGCCCTCATTCGTGTACACGTCATTAAGCATAATAATTATATTCAAATATTCGAAAATAGTTCACTTATTTAGTGGAAATATTTTTGCCAAGTAGCAAATTCGAGTCAACCATCGCTGTCATTATTAATAAATGTATTATAAAATAAGTTGTTTGTTTTATTTCATTTAACCGATTAAACGTTAGATGATTCGTGCATTAAAACTATTCAGTTTAAAACATTAATTCGTGTGAATTGAATAATATCAATGTAAAATGGAACAACGTTACTGAAGCTATAAAAAAAGAAATCTTTATGTTGGAATTTTGGAACAAATACTACGGCTGTATGAGAAAACAATCCTTACTAGTTTTTATTTCACACCTTAAATATATACTCGACCGATAGTCATGGAATTTTATATACCTATACGTTGTCCGAAGTATAGAAAAGGACAAAAATTCATTCAATTCGTCCAAAAAAATTAATGTAACATAAAAATGTACTGTTCCCGAGGGATAGATAAGATTTACATTAACGCGACAAGCTGCGGGCGAAAACTAGTTTATAACAGATCCGGTAAGCAGACGTTCTTCCACAAACCTTATAAATATAAAAAATATTGAGAGAAGGTAACTGTATATTTGGTATTACAGTATAGTCTCGCTAATTCTGTACTATTGAAAACCAGGGGGTGTCGGATGGCATGCCCGTCGCCCTGGCAGTTTAAACTGCACAGGCCCATGTGGTGGAGGCGCATTGTGCCGATGCGACTCCCACAGTTCGTCAGGGGGTCTAACACTTACTCCCCCTTTGAGGGGTCTACCATCTCTGACCCCTCAGACCGCAGTCAGAGCCTCTTGAGGGGCTTACACCTGTCGGAGGAGCAGACGCAGTGACAGCCGGCAGTCCCTGCCCCTCACTTAAAAAGGTATATGAAGGCACCATGGGGTTTTAGTCCGTGCAAATCGGACATAACCCATCCTCAGCTGCCCGACGAGATGGGAATCTGTTAGGGATCTCCCCATGATTATTGGATTGTATAGAAAAACTATAGAATTTTTGGACGTTAAGGGATGAGAGAAACGTGAGAGTATGGTGCCGAATTATTGAACGTATCTGAAGCGCTGGATTAGTGAGACTACTGAGTATATAGGTTTTGTAGGTGTAGAAAAAAATATTACGAAAACATTTGGTCAGAAGAATTTATAAAAGCTATATCCCAGAAACCAACGCTGTCTATCGGGTACAAGTATTGTTAAGAACCATCCAGACGAACCCATAAATACAACAAAAAACAAAAGATTGCAGTTTAGGAGAAGAACTATTAACACGCGCATTTGTATGTAAATGGTACATAGTACTTTTACTTCAGAGACTACTTTTATTATACTTACCGGAAAGAAACCGCATGGAAACGCAAGCAGACTTAGTTATAATAGGTAAACTACATGAAATATATTTTTACCACATAACCTTCATCTGTCTTTGGCATATTTCATTTTGATTTCCTTCATAAATTCGATAAATTTTCTGCAGGTGTCTTAAAATAAGTAGTAAAATACATTTCTATCATCTTTTGAAATGTCTGTCTGCCTGTCTGTTTAAACACTCACCACTACTAAAGTGCTGCGTACACGATAAAACCGTACCAAAAAAATCATTAAACCTATCAGCGAAGAACATTTAATTTTAGTTTCATTAAAATCGGTTCACTCGTATCAAAAGTTATTGTAATTTTAATGACGACGCTACTTAAGTAAGTAAATGGACTTAATATATTCATATGATTTTATTAGTCACTGTTTATTTACATTAGGTTCCATGAGAACAGCTAGTTGTTAATATAATTGTCATATTTGGTGATGAATTGTAGCGGTTGTCGTGACACTAGCGTGTTGATAGTAACACTATGAACGCAAAAATGGAGCTTGGATCTTACGCGCAGGTGCTTGAGCATTAAGTATTCATATCAAATTTGAGGTTGTTAGATGGGCTTTAGAAAATGTACCATCATGAATTAGTGCATACCTACGTATAAAATGTGTTTCATCACCGAAAGTGAACTCCATAGAAGGGGTCGAATCTATGCCATGTATTCGCCGGGTGCGGTCTTACTGAGTAATAATCGCTTGAATATAAAATGGCGTTATATTATTACTTATATTTTTGTCTATTACGTATTCCCAAATGATTATTTCTTATGGAACTGGCTTATCCCAGATAATTGATGCGGGTGGTCAATGTAATCTGCAATTTGTTTCATAGTCTGATTAATTATTTTAAGGCTTTTATGTGTGTAACCAGGTTTACATTGCAACTCGGTTCAAGTACCTACCTATAGGTGTGTTTCAGTAGCGATTCAATCTCCCCTAAGCTTGTGTTTAGCATCTTAACTTATATCATCAGTTAGTATCACGTGAGATTGTAATTAAAATCGAAGTCTATGTAGTATTTTTTTTATATAAAAGTATATAGAATAAAAGCAGTAATAATAATAATTGTAGGAATCAATGCACACGGGAACAATAAAAAGAATTGTAACTTTGGCAAGGTTATATTATTGATCCACGACTTCATAATTTATGGCAGTTTTGTTTTCTTTGTTTTATATTTTACGTTAGAATATAATTTTTACTCACGAAAGCAATTATTTGTGAAACAAAAGTCAGCAATATTTTATTAAATACCGAGGTAACAAATTACAAGCGAGAAGCGGTAATGCGTAAATTATAATGATGAATTCTCTCGGTAAAATATATATTTAGATGTTTTTAATTACTGATTAATGTATATATAATATTTCATAAGTTATTTACAAATGATTTATTCATTTACTTACAGCTTTTTCCATATTTCTTAGTTCAGAAATAAAAAACCATAACGCAGGCCACAATTCATCATGTGTTTGTCACTGGACGTTAATTGTTATATTGTTTTTATTCATACTTTTGGGTCATTTAACTCTATATTGAATAATAATGGTGGTATTTTACGTAATATAATTTGGTTATTCTGCCGTGAAATGAACGGAAAATTATACCACGAAGCGGGAATTCTAAAATGTCATAAAAGCTCAGTAGAATGTTTTGATAAAGTGCTATCATATTGCGGTCACAAGAAACTTTGTAATTGTTCATCAATTGATAATGGTGATAAAAATATTAATGATTGAGGATTGGGTTAACAAAATAGGTAGTAGAAAAAGAAAACCGAAATGTAATATAGGAAGAAGCCAAATTAATCTTTAATTTGGAGAACGTTGGTATAAGGGCAAAAAAGTCATTGCAAGGTTCTTCATTTTAATTTATTTATTTTACTATACTTTTCTTTTATAAGATGTTTGTTTGATTACTGTTTGTTGTATGGATGACTGTGGCATGTTCTTTTTGAACAACCCCTCGACAAAAACAAAGAAAAAAATATAATAATCCGCCACCACTTCTAATTTAAGGCCAAGCGTTTAAAGGGGTAACAGGCAGTCTATTGCTTGACGACATCGCAGGAATGTTATCTTACCGGTGGGTGGGACTTGGGCGGTACTCTAGAGGCCTGGTACTAACTAGCTGCCAGCTTACTGTTCGCCTGCCAAGCCCAATAAAATTGTTGGGTTTTTCTAATCTGAACAAGATTATCGCTTGTAAGTTAAGGCAACTGGGTGAGGTATCGACAGTTGACCTTATTCTTGGGCGACGTCGCACGAGTGTCATCTTTGCGGTAGGCGGTCGAGGGCGGTACCGTGGTGACCTGGTACGCGCTCCTGCTCACTTTCTGTCAATAAGTAACGTCAACAAATTAATTATATTATTAATTATATGATTTTTATTTACTTATTCACTTTTGTTAGTTACAAAAGAGTCTAAATGAGTTTTTTGAAGGAATAATGATGATGGTATATTTAACTGAGTATTTAGTTTAGTACATGCGTAAAACTGACTTTTATTAAAGGCGTTAATGTTAATTTACTTGAAGTTAAACTTCATCCTGTAAATTCTAGTACATTCATATTGCAACCAGCGCCGTTCAAACTGTCACCAAAGTGTAGAAATAAGAATAGAATATTTTCGAATTATCTAATTTTCAGCAAATAACAACAATAACAAACGACTAGAAATATGTGCGAATCTTCGGGTTTACTTAATACAGTTTAGTATTAAAAGTGAAAAACTTATGCAAATAAAAGGACACGAAAATGCGAATTGCGGGTTATAGGTGGTAGGGATTGAAACTTGTAAAAATAATTATCTTTGGCTTTGTCATGTCTCATCAGACATTGTGTTGTCACTTTTCGAGGTTGAGTAAAAAAAGTTATACATGATAAAATATCCCTAAAATATTTCATTAGTCCGAAATTGGCAAAATGAATATGTCATTTATTTAATCTCTATATAAGTACATAAAAATCAATTTCTGAATGTCCGAGTATGTAAGCGCATCACTTCAGAACAGCTGCATATATTTGGCTAATCCTTTTTTATCGCGTTTGTAATTGTTAAGACAAGGTTTTGAATGAAAGAAAATTAAAAAAAAATGTTAAAAGTAAAAAAATGGGTTAAAAATCTCCATATAAAATAGTGAACGAGTGACGGAGACAAAAGATAATAAGGATATCTTTAAAAAATATTGAAATATTGGTTTTCTATTGCCATTTTATTTCATTATATAGTCACACTGTAAAGAAAATATTAGGTTTCGTTTTCTTTGTTAGAACATACGTGCGAAGCCAGAATGGTCAACTTGTTTAATATAAAAATAAGTTGTTTATATAAAGGTCGAAATTTCATTGCCAACAGTACACGTTACTGTTTATGTATAGCGATGCCAGTGGCTCGTTACAAAGGAGACATCGTTCCATAATGACATGCCGTTGGGACTCGCGTGACTTGCCATTTGACTGGCAGAACCGCCTCGAACATTAAAGAGACTCGAACCGGCGAAGCAGCCACAAGTCTCCCTCAATGACTTAGCATTTTGAAAATGGATCAACCTGGTCCTTCGACATCCAACCAGGACCCTAGATTCGGTTTCATTGGTTCTTATGCTGTAAAGTCGTTAAAATTAAAACCGGAAAAATGGATGAGAGTTTTGAGTATAGAAGAACACAGATCGACTTTGAAAGAGTTCGTGGACAAACCATTTCCTATACTTTTGGTTATTGTACTAACGCACGCCGCACAACTGGTGCCGGTTATATCATTTCCTTGTTATTTAAAAAATAAAGCTGTATACTTTGTAAAGAAAAGGCCAGATGTTGTCCCGAAAGAAAATTGCGGTGAAATGGTTATTTTCGGTAAGTGATTTGGCCAACCAGTTGTATACTAGTTTTCTAAAAGGTAAGTATTATTTTTTACTTCGTATTACTGGGTCTAAAAATGGATTTGTTTTGCCATTATCCTTCTCGAGATTTACCACTGAGTTAATGGAATTCGAAAAACTTTTACTATACTTTTACGTAGCAGTATGCGTTTCTGTAGGGGTGACGAATAATTATCAATTTTTTCACATGAAGTAAACTGCTCGCGCTGTTTAGCTTAGAATATAAATTATGAATGAATCCGAAATTCCATAGGTATTGTAATGTCTTCATATTGAAAAATAAATTCATTGCAGGTGATTTAGCACCAAGACTCATAGATGAATTGGCCTCTTTAGTAGACGAAGTTTTCGTACCTCTTCTGTCTAACCCACTGAATCATGAAGGTTGGCCCCTCGTTGTCTCACAAGATATACTTAAACAAATTCATAACTTGAAAAGTATAGTTTATGAGGTAAGTTTCATTTTGACAAAATTTAGAGATGTCATTAAAGCTACTTCAATAAGGTAATCTTTGGTCATTACATAGCTGATAATAAAATAATAATTCGTTTCTATTGTGGTCATAAGTTAAAGCTATTGATTTGTAAGATCGAAAAAAATCCAAAATATTATTTTATAGGTCAAAGGAAAAGTAAATGGACAAACTGTATTACCTATGCCAGTGGGAGTAGAATTAGTCCACGAAGCTGAAAAGGACGTTTTAAAAGGGAAAGACGTTGATCTTTATTTGAAGAGTGCTATTGAAGGTGTAGTCATCAAATGGGCACAACAAATTAATGACGTAATGATGGAAGATTCAGGAGCTGCGTTTGCCAATGGGCAAAATCCTTTACCTTCTGTCGGTTAGTCACTAGCTCTAGAAAATCTTTATAAGTGTTGTATACAGTAATTGTTACTATTTTAGTAATTAAATTGAAATCGAAATGATTATAATTATGAACTCTTGGTACAATGTCTTTGTTCAAAAATGGGATATATATATGAGGTACGAAATCCTTTACATCCCGACAGCTAAATTATGATCATACTTTTACTATTACATCGTTTAGATATTGTTATAATGCGGCACAACTATGGACAGAAACCTGCTTGTTTTTGTGCTTATTTATTTAAAAGATTAACATTTTTAGACTTTTTTTTAATATACTATGAGGCAAACGAACAGGTCGGTCACCTGATGTTAAGTGACCATCACAGTCCATAGACACTTGCAACACCAGGGGGGGGGCGAGGAGGGGAGGTGGGTCTCCAGCGTTCTCACTGACCGCTCGAAACGCAACAATGCAAGCACTGTTACTTCACGCCGGTTTTCTGTGAGAGAGTTTCCCGGGCGAGCCGACCCGTTCATGCTGAAACCAGTAATAGCTTCAGCGTGGCTCTACCACCTACTGAAATAAATCACCGCAATTTAATTTACTATGTATGTTTTCCTAATACCCAGATTGTATTATAGAACTAGCATTCTGGAAATCACGGCTGAGTAATCTAACCTACATTTATGATCAATTACGTACTGAAAGAGTGAGATGTATGGCAGTCATACTTGAGAAGACTACCTCTGCTTACTATCCTTGCTTCAGCCGTTTATTCAAAAATATTGTTTCAGGTTTGTTAGAGTTTAGAGTATTTAAGTAGATTTTGTAATTTAGATTCATCACATCTATATTTTATTTCAAAATTTTATAGCACTAGCCGAAGCTCGTGAAATTGATCTTTACTTGAGTACACTGGAGAAACATTTCCAAGCTCTAGAGGATGCGGACTTTACGGAATGTCAACTCGCTCTTTCGACCTTTGTTCCATATCATCTGTATGGTTTGGAGCGATTCTATGTACTATTGTAGTTCTTCAAAGCTCATGGTTTTACTAAAGCAAATATGTAATTTGCTTATTTATCAGGTATTCGTATGTTTATTTGGTCCATCTAAACTTAATCTTGTCAAATATATAATTGGATAAAATATTACTTTATTTTTTCCCAGGCTAAGAAATGTCTCGACCCTACGAAACTCTTTCACAGCGATATAGATGAAGCAACCCAACGCATTCAAGTTACAATTGATATATTGAAAAAATTTAAAGCAACCTTCGGACATTTTAAAGAAAATTTACATAATTATTTTACTGATAGAAGAGTAGCACCTTGGACATTTCATCCGAATTTCGTATTCGAAAGAATGAACAAATTCTTAGAGAGGCTGAATACTATACAATGGTTTTTCAAAACAGTGTTAGAGTTTCAAAAATTAGAAAAGATAGAAATAGGAGGCATGAAAGGTCGAGTGTTAGGTGGTCAAATAAGGGAGATTTCAGCAGAATTTGAAGGTTACTTCCATACATTCGCATCTAAATCGTATGATGTCTTGGATCCGGATGATGAAACTTTTAATGAAGACTTCAAAGAATTCCAAGAGAATATTATTGATTTGGATTTAAAATTGTCAACGGTATTAGTTGAATCGTTTGACAATTGTTCAACTTTAGAGTCTATTTTTAAGGTAACCCAAAATAATATTATGGTTACTTTGATATACGTAGCAATTATTAATATTGCCATTATTATTTCCAGTTGATTGATATAGTAGGTTCTGTTTTGGAAAGACCTCTGATAAAAAATGAATTCACCGCAAAGTATGTTGAAATTATTGTAATGCTTAATCAGGAAATTATCACTTGCGAAGTGAGTAATATCTATCATATATTGTCATCACTATGTATATGGTTATTTAATTTTGAATCGTTAATAACTAAGACGTACGAAGATTAATTAAATCCTGTCTTCTTTTAACACTCGTTAATATAACTTGTTAAGATATTATTAATGCAAATCCGAACTTTATCTACCACTAGTGGCCACATGTGTATTTCGTTTCACGTATTCTACTAATTTGTATCTTTATAAATTATGACATTATATTGTATCCTCACGTAGATTAAACGGTTTAGGTAGCGCACGCTGAGATACTTCTGATTAGATTTTTTTTTAAGATACTTGATGTTTATCATGGTATTTTGGTTAATTAAGAATATTTCTTTATAAATTGGCATTAGCGTTGTCTTGATATATTGCATAGTTGCAACAAAATCAGTTCTGTGCAATTCAGCAATTTTGCGTGTAAGAGTACCACAACATAATAACAAATATCCATTCAGCCCCACAGACTTTCTTGTTTCCTATATAACTAATAAGACTTTCATATAATTTAATGACATGTTATTCAGTAATTAAGTGCTTTTAATTACAGGAAATGTTTAACGAACAAACGCAGCGCTTTGAGAAATATGGTGTTATGGAGATTGACTCATTCTTTCCTCCAATAGCTGGAGGACTACTATTCATGAACATGCTAGCTACCAGGATCACCAAGCCCGTAGCTAGCTTTCGCAATTTGCCGCACCCGTAAGTCTTCTGGGTGGGGCAAATTGCGAAAGCTGATTATCTGGCTTAATACCTTCTTTAGTTTCAATTATTTTACGCTGTGAGGTTTTGACATTTATTCACCATATTCTTTTTTATTTTTAAAATATACTTTACATTCATCTATAAATATTTTTTGTTGGTAATTTCAGTGTAAGTAATGAAATTACTAAGCCTATAGTTGGCTTTCGCGATTTGCCTCACCCGTGAGTCTTCTGGGTGGGGCAAATTGCGAAAGCTGATTATTTGGCTTAATACCTTCTTTAGTTTCAATTATTTTACGCTGTGAGATAGCAAAATTTAATCGCCATATACTTTTTATTTTTAGAATTATGCTTTACATTCATCTCCAAACACTATTGGTAATTTCAGTGTGAGTAATGAAATTACTAAGCTTATAGTTAGCTTTCGCAATTTGCCGCACCCGTGAATCTTCTGGGTGGGGCAAATTGCGAAAGCTGATTATTTTGCTTAAAGTCATCATTGTTCGAATACAGAATTCATCTTTTTTATTAATTAAAAAAAATATTTACTTAGGGTTGCTAATTAATTTTAATTTATTAGTAGAATAGAATGTAGGTATAAAAATAATCAGACTTGCATGGGTTGGTCGAGTAGTAGGATTATTACGTGTCACATCCTTATTAGAAATAATATTAAATTATTATAATATACGTACGTACAGATAAAATTATCTGTTTCTAATAAATATACTTAACGAAGAATATTTAAGAAATTGTGTTTAAATATCACTATTTGAATTAATATAACTTCTCACTAATAGAATAAAGGGTGCGGACGAGGCCAAGAAAATTTTCATCAGATACGATGAGCTAATAAACAATATAAATGAGTTTAAAAAGAAATATTTTAATGATTGGGCAATTAAAATACCAAAAGTTATCGAAGAGAAAACAAATAAAATGATTATTGCTCGAAGTGGACCTGATCTCATATTGAATTTTCATCCAATGGTAAGTATTGTAACGAAGTATAGTGTACAAAATTTGTAATTAAGTGCAAAATTTCATATTGAAAGACATGCTTTCATTTGAATAGTTAATAGATATTTTGAAAGAAGTTGATCATCTTCGTAATAATAAAGATGTGGAAAATATGCTGCCAAAGGAAAGTTTGGAATTATTTGAAAAGCAAGAAACCTACCGGCAGTATCGAATAAATCTCAGTATAACGATTGACTGGTACAATCAAATTAGAAAAAACAGTCAAAAGGAAGAATTTGATTTAGTTGAAGATGAGATAAAGGCGATTGATCAAAGAATCGATATGGCACGCAACGAACTAAATTGGAATTCGAAAGGTGAATCATATTAATTCTACATTTAAAACTTAATTTCATTTGAAGTTTCCTAACCTATCGTACGCAATAATATCACTACATATTATAAAACGAAGTCCTCTGCCACGCCTGTCTATCTGTTCGCGATAAGCTCAAAAACTAATGAATGGATTTTCATGCGGATTTCACCATTAGATAGAGTGATTCATGAAGAAGGTTAAGTACATAATTTGTCAAGGATTTTTTATTATGATGGCGGGATAACGTCTGCCCCGTACTCTAGTTGTTAACATTTGGTTAATAAATATATAATCCGATAATATTATTCTTGTAGATTTGTGGAACTATCTAGAAGATCTTCATACACTAGTTGGAAATCTTTATCAAAGAATGTCGAAGATACAAGATAATTTAAAAGAAATGAAATCGGTTATGAAGGAATGGTCTATGCATCCATTATTTGAAAGGAAGGACGGAAAAAAGGTTTAGCCGATTTTATATACTTGTAATTTTGTTGATTTGTGATATTTATAAATATCACATTTTTATTGAATATAATAACCATTTAATCTGTCATCTCTAGGATACGTTATTAAATTTAGATGATCGAATTGAAAGGAGAAATAAACGTTACAATGATATTGTAAATACGGCGCAACGTATTAATGAACTGCTAAAAGAGAACATGGAGCTCTTTAATATGCAAAACAATCAGGAAAGTGAAATCTGGCGCAATTATGTTGCTCTTGTTGATAATTTGATGGAAGAGGCTTTGTTCAAGTCTGTAGCTTGCAGGTATTAGAAAAATCAGTATATGCAGTAATGGTAAGAGACGATCTGCATGTTAAATATACTATTGTTAAACGAAATTTATATTTTTTCAGTTTAGGGTATATAACAGAGCATATGAATCCAAATAACAAACTGGCCCCATTATTTGAAGCTCAGTTAGAGCTATTAGATACTGATATGATGTTCGCACCGAGTCTTGATCCGAACGAAGATAAAGGATTTACTGCTATGATAAGGGGTCTGATATCTGATATATTAAGAATGACTACATTAACAAAAAGAATTGATATTAAGAAATCTGAAAGATACACAGAACGAATAATAAATACTGACGACATTGTTGATATGAAAGTAGAAATCATGAACGGGATTGAAAAGGTACCATCTGTTTTGATATTCCTTTTTTTGGGTAACATGACGTAAATACTTTTTCCGAGTAAAGACGACTTTGTGACTATCGATTTATCTATTTAAATAATACTTCATTGTTATTATTATAATATTTACAAGTAATAAAATAATTTTCTTTACTAAGGTAATTGAGGATGCGAATGATTTCTGTAAAACGTTTGAAAATTATTCGTACCTTTGGTTAGAAGAAAGAGATGCAATTATGGACTTATTTCTAACATACGGAAGAATATTATCTGTAGATGAAATTGATAAACTTGGGTCTGAAGATAAAGACGTCGTGGGGCCTACGCCAAGTCCTCCTAAAATGGAAGCGTTCCGTGAACAGATAGACCATTATGAAAATTTGTACCTAGATATAGAAGATATGGATTCCTACAAAGTGTTTAACAATTGGTTTCAGGTATGCATCTTAACTGATAAAAAAGTAATAATTTTTAATATAACTATTAAATAAATAAAAAATTAAATAAAATAAAATATTTAACTCTTAACACTATTTTAATTGTCGTTCAACTACATTTAAAATTTAAAGGTGGATATCAGACCTTTTCGTCAAGCCCTACTTAACACAGTAAGAAAATGGGGAAACATGTATAAAGAACATTTAGTTAATAATGTCACGTCAAGCTTAAGTGACTTGAGTAATTTTATTCGTGAAGCAGATGAAGGTGAGTTTACTCTTAGTATTAAATATTTCTGACAGTAACCTTATCATCACTATCTTAGTAACGTAACCACACTTCGTATGTTTAACCATCAGTTTTGGTATTGTCTAAGTTACGAAAACGTGGGTAAACATATATAACCAATATTATATTTATACAGGATTACTGCAACCAGTACCAGAAGGTGATTATGAAGCATTAGTAACAGTTATGGGGTATCTGATGAATGTAAAAGATAGAGCAGTAGCAACTGATGAAATGTTTCAACCACTAACTGAAACTATCGAATTACTTAAGTTTTATGATATGGACATACCAGAGGAAGTAAATGTTTTATTACAGGTAATTTGATTAATTGTAATGCGTTAATATTTGGGACAATATAAGTGGAATATTTTATGTAATTTAAACATTGTAGGAGTTACCAGAGCAATGGCAAACTACTAAGAAGTTGGCTTTAACAGTAAAACAGCAAGTAGCTCCTTTACAAGCGGCCGAAGTGTCAGGTATTAGAAAAAAGATTGCTACATTCGATTCTCATGTTACTTACTACAGAGAAGTATTTAAACGATATGAGGTACATTTTAAATTCTTTTTAGATTCATCTAAACTTTTAACAAATTTATTATTAATGCTTGATTTGTTTTATAGTTTTTCAAGTACGAGTGCGATGATCCGTATGCAGTAATGTCGAGAGTAGATTTTGAAATGTTATATTTGGAAGATGAAATGAAAGGTATACAGGACTCAGGTTCATTGTTCGAGGTTAATGTTCCAGAATTCAAGTTATTAAAGCAATGTAGAAAAGAACTAAGAATGCTCAAGGTGAGTAAAAAAAATGCTTGATTGTGCAAAAAAAAATGTTTTTTTTTTAAATAAAATTTGTCCTAATATTCTTATTGCAGCAACTTTGGGATTACGTGTACATAGTGCGAACGAGTATAGAAGACTGGAAAACAACACCATGGAGGAAGATAGACGTGGAAAATATGGATATAGAGTGTAAAAAATTTGCTAAAGAAATCAGGCTATTAGATAAAGAGATGAGAAGGTTGTTACTTTGTATATCATACAGAACATAATATAATATATAGGTGGATATTAATATTAATCATTTTTGTAAAACTTCAGTTGGGATACGTATATAAATTTGGAAGCAACAGTAAAAAACATGTTAACGTCTTTACGAGCTGTTGGCGAACTACAAAATCCTGCTATCAGGGAAAGGCATTGGGATCAATTAATGCGAACTACTAAGGTATACAACTGTAATATTTTAAAAGACGTCAAGAAATGTGTGTAAATACTATATTGTAAATATTATTGTGTGTTGCACGTTGGAGAGCGATTGGATTGGAATTTCAGATGGGTTTGAATTTTTCATGTGCATTTTGCATGTTTTAATTTGTCAATGGTAGCATGACTTTAAGCTTGAGTGTTTAAAAACATTGGCTGCTATGTGCAGAGCTACAACATTTTTGTCTTGTGACTTGTATAATACAATGTCTAACTTAGTTGTTTGGTTTAATGTGCAGGTTGTTCTATAGGAAATGTTTAGCGAATGTAAATATGTTTGATTCACAGAGCTTAGCAGCATTGCCACGTGATCTCACTGTAAGTATGGCAATGTCTTGATCAAGCGAGATTTTGCTGATACTTTGGATGTATATAATATTCAAATTATTCTTAAGTTTCTTAACAATGTTGTGCATGACGTTTACGTTGTATTATTATTTGTCTTTATACTCACGATTTATATTATATTTTAATAGTAGTTATAGTAACCACATAAATTCATGTATTTTGCAGATTTCCCATACCTTTAAACATGATTAATTTTCAATTATTTCTTAATTTATTTTATTGTAAAAATTGAAAATATCATCAAACTTAGATTTGAATATTGTAAATAGATTCATTCAGCCAAGATTACTAGACTCTTTAGTTTTAAGACATTAAAATAAAATATTGTATCATAACAGGTTCGAATAATAATGGATGAAAATACCACTCTGGCAGATTTACTGGCATTAAATTTGCATGAATGCGAAGAGGAAGTAAAGAATATTGTCGACAAAGCAGTAAAAGAAATGTCAATGGAAAAAATATTAAAAGATTTGAATAACACTTGGAGTGGAATGGAATTTGAACAGGAAGTGCATTCGAGAACTGGTTGTATATTATTGAGAGCTAGTGAGGAACTTATTGAAACATTAGAAGAAAATCAGGTAAATTTTAAATAATATATATACATAATATATACATAATGCATGTGATCTTGTTTTCTTTTTATATTTATCTGCGTGCAAAAAAGTTATTTATATAGTTATTATTAATAATATTCTGAAACTCAAGAATCATAGGATAAATAACTTAGTCAATAATTTTTTGTATCTCTTTGTGCCGTGACTAATGACAATAATAAGTAAAATGCGTATTACAGGTTCAGCTGCAAAATTTGATAACGTCGAAATTCATAGCTCATTTTTTGGAGGAGGTATCTAGTTGGCAACAGAAGTTATCTATAGCAGATCAGGTGATTACATTATGGTTTGAAGTACAGAGAACTTGGACACATCTAGAAAGCATATTTATGAGCTCTGAGGATATACGAAAACAGCTTCCTGATGATTCAGCACGATTTGACAGAATCGATTCCGAGTTTAAAGTTAGTATCGTACAGTTAATAACATAACATTCATAATTATATATAATAATGCTTAATAAAAAATACTTTATACAGTAACTTCAGTGATTTTATTTTTCTATTACAGCTATTGTCTAAAGATGTATCAAAGACACCGAATGTAGTAAAAGGAACTAATAAAGATGGCTTAGTAGATAAACTTGATGGACTTCAAAAAGATCTTATAATTTGCGAAAAGGCTTTAGCAGAGTATTTGGAAACTAAAAGATTGGCATTCCCAAGGTTTTATTTTGTATCGTCTGCTGACCTACTAGATATTTTATCAAATGGGAATCAAGCTGAATTAGTTGTCAGGTAAATATTTTATCAGAACAGTTATTTTTAACAAATTATATTAACAATAAAATAATTTCATTTTTCACAGACATCTTACAAAGCTTTTTGATTCCATCGCAAAATTAAAGTTTGTGGAGGACGACAAACCATGTGAAAAAGTTGTTGTGGGAATAATAGCAAAAGATGGAGAATACGTTTCGTTTCATGGAACTTGTGATTGTTCTGGACCAGTAAGTACCGTGGTGATTAAATATTTTTTTTTATTCAAACGAATTTTATAAATATTGTAAAAATGGTAATGTGTTTATAATTGATTGTTAATTTGCACATTCTTATAACTATAATTTTAGGTGGAGATTTGGTTAAATAGACTTCAAGATATTATGAGGTCAACTATCCGTCATTATTTTGGAGAAGCTATACTTTCTTATGAAGAGAAGCCCCGAGAACAATGGTTGTTCGATTTCATGGCGCAAGTGTCTTTATGTGGCACTCAAATCTGGTGGACTACTGAAGTAAATATGGCATTTGCTAGACTTGAGGAAGGATATGACAACGCTCTCAAAGATTACTACAAAAAGCAACTATCTCAGCTTAGTACTTTAATTTCTTTATTGATTGGCGAACTGAGTAAACAGGATCGACAGAAGATCATGACTATTTGTACAATAGATGTCCATTCCAGGGATGTTGTAAGCAAACTTATTCAAGGGAAAGTGGAAGCGGGATCAGCTTTTCAGTGGCAGTCTCAATTAAGACACAGGTGTCGAGTTATATAAATTAATCATCCTGTGCACTATTTACGTTCAGGTTACTATCATTGACACTCGCATCAAATATATCCTTTCATCAATCATGATTTAATAATCGTAATAAACCTATATTATATTTTAACCATCATATAAATAATCATATAAATTTGTTTTTATACTTGATACTTGTTCAATAAATGATACTTTTTAGATGGGACGAAAGTGAGTTACATTGCTTTGCCAATATATGTGACGCCCAATTTAAATACAGCTACGAATATTTAGGAAATACTCCTCGACTGGTTATAACACCACTCACTGATCGCTGTTATATTACTTTAACACAGGTATTTACGTCTATTAATATTTATTTATTTTATATTTTTCTTCTCTACTTTTCAAACGATTTACTTTGCCTTTTTTAGTAGCTATTAACGTTAAAAAATAATTGGAAATTAAAGCATAATGATACGCTTATACACGTTTGTAGATAACGTAAAATAATAAAATTGCGCCAAATATTTTATTTTCTCTAGTCTCTTCATCTGATAATGGGCGGTGGTCCAGCTGGACCCGCTGGCACAGGTAAAACTGAAACTACAAAAGATCTGGGCAGAGCATTAGGAATTATGGTTTATGTATTCAATTGTTCTGAGCAAATGGATTATCAGGTAAAATCATTTTACTTAAAATATTTTAAATGAAAACAGTTTTTTTAAATATGCAATATCTAACTATTTATATTTGTTACAAGTCTTGTGGAAATATTTACAAAGGATTGGCGCAAACTGGAGCTTGGGGATGTTTCGATGAGTTTAATAGAATATCTGTGGAAGTACTGTCTGTTGTAGCGGTACAAGTTAAATCAGTGCAAGATGCAATAAGGTCTACTATTAACTTAATACTTTTTGCATTTTTGACCTTATTAAATTTAAAATGTTTAATTATTTATCACACTACAGGGACAAAAAACAAACATTTAATTTTATGGGCGAGACTATAGTCCTGGAGCCAAGTGTTGGCATTTTCATTACAATGAATCCTGGTTATGCTGGAAGAACCGAACTACCAGAAAATCTGAAAGCCCTGTTTAGACCCTGCGCCATGGTTGTTCCTGATTTCGAATTGATTTGTGAAATTATGTTGGTTGCTGAGGGTTTTCAAGATGCTAAGATATTAGCAAGGAAGTTTATCACTTTATACACTTTATGTAAAGAATTATTATCTAAGCAAGATCATTATGATTGGGGCTTAAGAGCGATTAAGTCCGTGTTAGTAGTTGCTGGTTCTCTAAAGGCAAGTATTATAATAGTCTTAAAATATTTCTGTTCTTAATAAATCATATAGTTCTATTATATTTTGTGTATTCCCTAATTAGAGAGGTGATCCTGGAAGGCCAGAAGAAGAAGTATTAATGCGTACTCTACGTGACTTTAATATACCTAAAATAATAACAGATGATATGCCAGTATTTATGGGTCTCATTGGAGACTTGTTTCCTGCTCTAGAGGTACCACGAAAACGAGATTTGGAATTTGAAAGAACAGTTAAACAAGCTGCTATGGATCTTTCATTACAACCTGAAGATAATTTTATTTTAAAGGTTGTACAGTTAGAAGAATTATTAGAAGTTCGTCATTCTGTATTCATAGTAGGAAATGCTGGTACCGGAAAGACTCAAGTGTGGAAAACACTATTTAAAACATATCAAAATCTTAAAAAGAAACCAATATATAATGATTTGAATCCTAAAGCAGTAACTAACGATGAATTGTTTGGAATTATAAATCCAGCCACAAGAGAATGGAAAGACGGATTGTTTTCGGTTATAATGAGAGATCAAGCTAACATTGTCGGTGAGAATCCCAAGTGGATGCTTTTGGACGGTGATATTGATCCAATGTGGATTGAGTCTCTGAATACGGTAATGGATGATAATAAAATATTAACTTTGGCTAGTAATGAGAGAATAGCTCTTACTCCCTCTATGAGGCTAATGTTCGAAATTTCCAATCTACGAACTGCAACACCAGCGACAGTATCCAGAGCAGGAATATTGTATATTAATCCGCAAGATTTAGGATGGAACCCGTAAGTTTGCAAATATCAATATGTTAATTTATTATATCACAAAACTAGCTGACCTGCGCAATTTCGTCTGTACGAAATCGGTTACCTACTTGTTCCAATTGTATTTCCAATTGTATTATGTACCTATTCTATATTGATGGTAGACACTTTTATTCAATACAATTGTTAAAATTTTTAACTTAATTGAATAAATGTTACGCGGTTACAATACGAACAGAGTAATATAATTAAAAAAAAATTAATAAATGTCTTGTATAACATTTTGAACAATAATGCTTATTTATTGTATAACAGCTATGTCACAAGTTGGATAGAAACGAGAAAGATACCAGCAGAGAAGTCTAATTTGGTGATCCTCTTTGACAAATACATACCTCCTTGTTTGGAGACAGTACGAAATCGTTTTAAAAAGATTACTCCTATAGCTGATATGGCTCATGTACAGATGCTCTGCCATCTACTGGATTGTTTGTTAGTACCTGAGAACACTCCTCCCGATTGTCCAAAAGAATGGCATGATATATTTTTTGTGTTTGCTTGTGTCTGGGCATTTGGGTCGGCCATGTTCCAAGATACAAATATTGACTATAGAGTTGGTAAGTAATTTAGCTAAGTAGTTTTCTTTTATAAAGAGAAGTTAGTGGTCAATATTTTACGTATTCATTTTACTTTTATAGAATTCACAAAATGGTGGGTGAATGAATTTAAAACGGTTAAATTTCCTCCCGGTGCAACAGTATTCGATTTCTATATTGATACAGAAACAAAACAATTTACACCATGGACGGAGAAAATACCAAAATTCGAGTTGGATAGTGATATTCCGTTGCAGGTAATTTTATGACAAGACACATTACCATTTGAATCATTTAATGTTCTTATTTTAAGCAATAATACAAAGGATGTTTTGCGTGCAAGGTCCAATAGAGTTAATTATATTTCTGTTTGTTTATAACATTTCACAATCTCAAAAAAGAATTGAAAAGTAGCTAATAATATATGGAAAAGGCCAATCTTAGTGGAGAATTTATACTTTTAAAGGAAAATGTGAGTGGTTTTCGTAAAATAAATAATTCATTTTATTATATTTACAGGCAGTGTTGGTGCCAACTGCTGAAACAATACGAATTAGATATTTTCTCGACTTGTTGATGAAGAATAAACACCCAGTCATGTTAGTCGGAGGAGCTGGATGTGGCAAAACAGTTTTAGTTAATGACAAATTACAGACGTTAGTACTGCGAATTTCAGTTATTTAAGAATTATACTGCTAAAATGGTTGCTTTGTAAAAATCTTCCTCGATATTGTGAACATTATTTGATAGTGTGAGATTTAATAGAAATATTAATTTGATACTTTATAGACTTTCAGAAAATTACGCTGTCCAATCCGTACCATTTAACTTTTACACAACCTCGGAGATGCTCCAAAAAGTACTCGAGAAACCTTTAGAAAAGAAAGCCGGTCGAAACTACGGACCTCCTGGGAACAAAACTCTCATATATTTTATAGACGATATGAACATGCCTGAAGTAGATACTTATGGGACTGTACAACCGCACACAATTATTAGACAGCATTTAGATTACAACCATTGGTATGATCGGACTAAATTGACGCTAAAAGATATTCACAATACACAATATGTATCTTGTATGAATCCAACATCGGGGAGCTTCACTATTAACCCCAGATTGCAAAGACATTTTTGTGTATTTGCTATCAGTTTTCCTAACAATGAAGCGTTAAATAACATTTATTATTCAATTTTGAGTCAACATTTGATCAATCCGGAATTAAAAATTAACTCACAAGTGGCTAAATTGGCAGGTAAGATAATTATCCTGTGGAGTATAGAACGTTCTTTTTTATATCGTAGGAGACCAGCGAACAAGTGGGTCACCTGATGTTAAGTGATCACCGCCGTCCATAGACACTAGTGCGCTGCCAGCCTGTGTTTGGAGAGGAAGGAGTGGAGAGCGGAGGGTTGGAGGAGAGGGAAGATGGGCCTCCGGCACTCTCACTGACTGAACAAAACACAGTAATGCAAGCAATGTTAGTTCACGTCGGTTTTCTGTGAGAGGGTGGTACTACCTCGAGTGAGCCGACCCATTCATACTGAAATCAGTAATAACTTCAGCGTGGTTCTACCACTTACGAATAAGGTTCTCATAAGGTCAAATTTCTGATATCATTTTTTTATTCAGGAAATGTGGTTAGAGCTACAGTTGGCTTGCACAATAAAGTGTCTCAAGTTTTCTTACCGACGGCAATCAAATTTCACTACATATTTAATTTGAGGGATCTGTCTAACGTATTTCAGGTAATAACATTGTTCTTATTACACATCTTATATATATAATAGCCTATTTTATTGATATTAGGGATAACAATGACATTTTATGTTGTTTTTGCTACCTTTTAGATTATTTAAGTGGATAATGATTTAAATTACCCCTATATCATCTTCATTTGAAAATATGTACCTAATTATGTTGTAGGATGCCCGTTGTTATCGAATTCATTTATGGCCTATAAACAATTCAAATGACATTAATATTTGACTATATCTGAAACATGTTTCATTTAATTAACATAGATTTATTGCATTCTGGCAAAAGAAATTAAATGTAGACAATATGTTAGATATTTTCGCTTTTGTATATCAAATCTGTTAAAAGACATCGCAATATTAGCCTATGTTTGGTAACAATGTTGTGAAGTATTATTATGTCAACTTCTATTGGTGATCATTACAGGGTTTATTGTTCAGTACAAACGAATGTTTGGTAAATCCCTCGGACTTCCTTCGCTTGTGGCTCCATGAAACTCATCGTGTTTATGGAGATAAACTAACTGAAGAAAAAGACATCGACGCCTTCTTGAAAATGCAAGTGGATATTTGTAAGAAGAATTTTGAGGTTGTAATTTTTTCTAGCTTCTACAAACGATTAATTTAATAAATGTCCTTCAAATAAATATACTATGTAATGAAATAAAGATATTAGATATTAATATTAGTAATTTCTAGGACATTGATGAAGGAGTTGTTTTCGAACGTCCTAATATCTATTGTCATTTTGCTGGAGGAATCGGAGAACCAAAGTATATGCCTATAGCATCATGGGAACAACTCAACAAATTACTTATTGAGGCTATGGCAAGTTATAACGATCTCATAGCCGCTATGAACCTAGTGCTCTTTGAAGATGCTATGATGCATATTTGCAGGTAATTTTTAGATATAATTCGCAATTCAATTCTAGTTAACTACTTTCAATATCTTCTAATGTAATAATTGAATACCTCAGCTAATGAATCTCTGTGGCTCTGTTCGCTTATTTCGAAATTGTTCTATAATATAGCCCGAATCTTCCACGTAATTTTTTTAATTGTATTATAAATTGTAAAGTGTTGTAGAAGATTGACTAAGCCTTTTTAAGTATTTGTTTTAAAATACGTAAAAATGTTACCTTTGGTTTTCAGAATAAGTCGCATTCTTGAAAGTCCAAGAGGTAGTGCACTGCTTGTAGGTGTTGGTGGTTCTGGAAAACAATCACTTTCTCGTCTCGCTGCCTTCATATCTAGTTTAGAAGTATTCCAAATTCAACTCAAAAAGGGTTACGGTGTCAGTGATTTAAAGGTATTTTTTTCGAATGTGTTAATCTACATTATAAATAAATGAATAGATATAACAAAAGTAGGCATTTTAACCGTGTTTATCTTTTCATCTTATTTAGTGAGAAATGAATTAATATACCGTCTCAATCATTTCCAGCATGAGTTATCAGGGTTGTATGTAAAAACAGGACTTAAAAATGTTGGTATGATGTTCTTAATGACGGATGCGCAAGTAGCCAACGAACAGTTCTTAGTACTTATCAATGACCTGTTGGCTTCTGGTGAGATAGCAGATTTGTTCCCTGATGATGAAATTGAAAATATAATAGCCGGAGTGAGGAATGAGGTAAATAAGTGTTTTTGTAATTTACTTAGAGCTTCTTGATTTTTGCTCTATCATGACCATCATATACGCAAGCACTCTATGTTCAGGCATACCATTAATTTATTTTTGATTAATATTTTATATTAACTTAATACTTTTACTGGATATCTGGGAAGTATTACAAATGCGATTTACTAAAAGTACTTTGAGGATGGATACGTACAATCTCCTAATTAATAGGCGACTTCTTCGCGAATCAAACGACCATAAAAAAGTTTATTATTCTATTGCTTTATTATTTTACTATGTATACATACGTGACATAACAGATTAGCTTCGCAAGCACTGAATATTTCTTGTGCTCCAATGACGATTATCGATACAGTTTATATGAAAACTGAACTCTACAATTTGTTCGCCTTAAAAAAATGCCTTTTATTAAATGCCAGTACCTAAATAGCGGCCGCGATCGAAACGTCACAGTACTAATTACTAAACTTTATTTATTTGTCAAACTTTTATGTTCATATTTGGCTTCTTTTGTATAATATTGAGGAAACTTTCAAAGTTTTTTATTCGTTCGGTATTTAAAATCATACATGTTAAGGATTATAATAGACAATATATATAGAACAGACAATATGAAATAATACCTGTCACGTTTTTGGTTTTAGTCAGAAATACTGATTGCAAGATCAGAAGATATATTGGTTTCTATATTAAAAAAGAAAATTTACTGCCAGTAATTTTACGTGTAAATTGTGTAACAAGATATTAAAAGACTGGTTTATTATAGGTTAAAGGCGCAGGATTACCTGACACAAGGGAAATCTGCTGGAAATTCTTCATAGATCGAGTTCGTAAACAATTGAAAGTTGTACTGTGTTTTTCTCCAGTGGGCTCCACACTTAGAGTGAGGTCAAGAAAATTTCCGGCTTTGATAAATTGTACCTCGATCAATTGGTTCCACGAATGGCCGCAAGAAGCTCTTGTCTCAGTATCTATGAGGTTTTTAGAAGAGCTTCATGTTTTACCGGTACGCATGATTTATGCTATACGATAGCTAATAGGGTTAAATTACCGTAATTATAGAAAATTCGAAGCACAGAAATGTTTAATTTTTTTCAACAGATCGCTTTAAGAGATTCAATATCACGGTTCATGGCATATGTTCATACATCGGTCAATACGATATCAAAGGCGTACTTATCCAATGAGAGACGATATAATTATACTACACCAAAAAGTTATTTGGAACAGATAAGTCTGTATGCTAAGCTAGTAAATCAAAAAACAGATGAACTGAGAGCGAAGATTATTAGGTATATTTTACTAATAAATCAAGAATAAAAACTATTTGTCTCTTAAAAATATGTTTTACTTTGACTTAATTTGGTAAAAATTTTAGATTAGAAAATGGGTTATCGAAACTTCGTAGTACTGCATGTCAAGTAGATGAATTAAAAGCTAAATTGGCTATACAAGAAGTGGAACTACAACAAAAAAATGAGGCTGCTGATAAGTTAATTGAAATGGTTGGTGTAGAAACAGCTAAAGTTCAGTCTGAAAAAGCACTCGGTAAGACCGAAAACAATAACTAACTTGAAAATAATCGACATTTGTTTTTGTATATATATAAATTTTCAGATTATTTCGTAACGTTTTTACATTAATTTCAGCTGACGAGGAAGAAGAAAAAGTAGCAGTAATAGCAGAAGAAGTATCAAAGAAACAAAAAGATTGCGAGGAAGATCTTATTAAGGCTGAACCAGCGCTTGTAGCGGCACAAGAGGCTTTAAATACACTTAATAAAGCTAATCTTACAGAACTTAAATCATTTGGTTCACCACCTGGTGCAGTAACTAATGTAACAGCTGCAGTTATGGTATTGTTAGCTCCTGGTGGTAAAATACCAAAGGATAGGAGCTGGAAGTCAGCTAAGGTAAATATTTTAAATTATAATTTGAGAGGTTTGAAGTGAAACTTTAATTTGAAATTATTTATTTCCTAGATCACCATGGCTAAAGTGGACGTATTTTTAGAAGCACTAATACATTATGATAAAGAAAATATTCATCCTGATGTTATAAAAGCTATACAACCGTATCTTAAAGATTCAGAGTTTGAACCAGGCAAGTTGAGGTTTTTTAATATACATTGAAGAGTCATTAAAATCTTGTAATAATTATGCTTATTAATGTATGACTTCTAGAGTTTGTAAGGTCCAAATCTGCAGCAGCTGCTGGTCTTTGTGCCTGGGTAATTAACATTATCAAATTTTTTGAGGTCTTCTGTGATGTAGAACCCAAGAGAAAAGCTTTAGCAGCTGCCAATGCAGAATTAGCTGCAGCTACCGAAAAATTAAAAGCTATTAAATCAAAAGTTGCGGTACGTTTTTTAAAAATATTATGTACAATAATGATGTCTCAAGAAACAAGAAGATTTAATTTCAAATTATTATTAATGAATTTTAGTCCTTGGAAGAGCAATTAGCTGCGTTAACATCTGAATTTGAGAAAGCAACATTAGAGAAATTGAAGTGCCAACAGGAGGCTGATGCAACAAACAGAACCATCCAGCTCGCCAACAGACTTGTTAATGGACTTGCCAGTGAAAATGTTAGATGGGCTGAGGCTGTTTCCAAGTTCAGTAATATTTGTGTCTTAATTATATTTTTTTATAAAATACCTATTTCCATTTGAAGAGAAGCTGGTAATATTTTGCTATCAAACATGTTATACAAATATGAATTATCTAATTTTAGTTTGATGCAACAAAGTACTACATTACCTGGAGATGTACTACTAGTTTGCGCATTCATATCGTATGTTGGATGTTTCACTAAACAATATCGATTGGATTTGCTTCATAAAAATTGGTTCGTCTTTTTGAAAACTTTGGAGGTATGTTTAAAAAAATAACAATATGCAGGTCGTTTTCGGCTTTTTTTTATATCATTTAACGAACAGATGGGTCACTTGATGTCTTGGGTGTCGCACGTGCATTGCCGGCCTGATTAGGGGAGGGAGAGTGTGGTATAGGGAGGGGATGGAGAGAGGAGGGGAGGGAGAGAGGAGGGGAGGGGAGGGTAAGTGGGTAACCGGCGTTCTTAGTGACCGAACGAAACGCAACAATGCAAACACTGTTACTTCACGTCGGTTTTCTGTAAGAGGGTGGTACTACCCCGGGCGAGCCGACCCATTTATGCTGAACCCAATAATAGCTTCAGCGTGGCTCTACCACCTACAATTATTAAATTATTAAAAGTAATCCAAAATATTATTTCTAGCCTCCTATACCGACAACTGAAGCGTTAGATCCATTGTCAATGCTGACTGATGATACTACAATAGCAATGTGGCAAAACGAAGGTTTGCCTTCAGACCGCATGAGCACAGAAAATGCGACTATATTATCTAACTCGGACCGTTGGCCTCTTATGATAGATCCTCAGGTAAGTTAAAGCAATTAATATGATATTCTCTTAAATAATATTTATAGATAGAGTTACTAAAATATTGTGAATAAAATATACACCTAACCATAGTTATGGTTCTAAAATTTATACATTCTTATGTTGTAGTTACAAGGAGTAAAATGGATTAAACAAAAATACGGAGATATACTACGTGTTATACGTTTAGGACAAAAAGGTTATTTGGATACTATAGAGAAAGCTATAATAAAAGGAGAGACTGTTTTGTTGGAAAATATTGGTGAAACTGTAGACCCGGTGTTGGATCCTCTACTTGGAAGAAAT
Source organism: Antheraea pernyi (assembly GCA_015888305.1). Taxonomy (NCBI): domain Eukaryota; kingdom Metazoa; phylum Arthropoda; class Insecta; order Lepidoptera; family Saturniidae; genus Antheraea; species Antheraea pernyi. The sequence goes on along the minus strand of MU160293.1, from coordinate 37,775 downwards.
TTAATTAAGAAAGGAAGGTTGGGCATTTTTTTGTTAATAATTCTTGTAGATAATTTAGGTAAATTACCGGAACAATGTTTTAATTTTAATGACTATATTATTTGCCAAAATTTTTAATTCATAACATTTTTAATGTACTTCTATAATATATCATAAAAAATATAATAGTTATTAAGTAATATTAAAACATAACAGGATCGTAAAACATAACGTCATGATTTTTTGTTATAGGGCAATCAAAATTGGAGATAAGGAGATCGAATACAGTCCTAAATTTAGACTCATATTACATACTAAACTGGCGAATCCACACTATAAACCAGAAATGCAAGCGCAAACTACATTAGTAAACTTCACTGTAACTAGAGATGGTTTAGAAGATCAACTTTTAGCTGAGGTAGTTAAAGCCGAGAGACCAGATTTAGAAGACTTGAAAGCAGAACTGACGAAGCAACAGAATCAGTTTAAAATTCAATTAAAGGAACTAGAAGATGACTTGCTTTCTCGCTTGTCTTCTGCTGGTAGTAATATTTTAGGAGATACCGCGTTAGTTGAGAATTTAGAGACAACAAAGAAGACAGCTGCTGATATTGAAAAAAAGGTATTCGTATTATTATTAGTAATAGATATGAGTTGTTTCAAATCTATCCAAAGTATTATTTTTCATTCACAGGTGGCTGAAGCTAAAGTGACTTCACACCAGATAGATCAAGCTCGAGAGTTTTATCGACCAGCGTCAGCTAGAGCTTCGTTGTTATATTTTATATTGAATGATCTGAATACTATTAATCCTATTTATCAATTTTCTCTAAAGGTATTATTTATATATTAAGTTCGTATGAAAACCACCATTGTAACAAGCATGCATATTAGAGTTATATTGCTATTCGTATTTCGGTGAATTTTAAATCCTTTAATTTCGTAGTAAGTTATTAAATAGTCTTTAAACATTTTAGAGAACTTTATTCAATTTGTTATAGGCGTTTAGTGTAGTGTTTCAAAAAGCAATCTCGCGTGCGGAGCCATCTGAAGAAGTCAGTCAAAGAATCAAGAATTTAATTGACTGCATTACCTATTCAGTGTTTCAATACACCTCCAGAGGACTTTTTGAATGCGACAAGCTAATTTTTGCTTCACAAATGACGTTTCAAGTAACAATCATTATTTTAATTGAATGAATTGTTCAGTTTATTTTATAAACTGTTGCTGTAAGTAATACTGTACATATAATACACAGGTACTTCTTATGAGTGAAGAGATATCACCAGCTGATCTAGATTTCTTTTTGCGATTCCCTATAAAACCTCATGTGACTAGTCCCGTTGATTTCTTGTCTAATCAAAGTTGGGGTGGAATATGCTCTTTGGCTGGTAAAGACGAGTTCAGAAATCTTGATAGAGACATAGAAACTTCACCGAAAAGATGGAAAAAGATCGTAGAAATGGAATGTCCTGAAAGAGAGAAATTTCCACAGGTTAGTTCTATAGAAAAATTACGTTAGTACGACTTCCATTCGTCACTTCTAGTTATTTAATGTCATTTTAATATAACTTTAGTAGATAAAATAACGTTTTAAAGTCTACGTCATTTATTTATAGGAATGGAAAAATAAAACAGCACTTCAAAGATTATGTATGTTGAGGGCTTTGAGACCAGACAGAATGACGTATGCAGTAGCGTAAGTAATATAAAATCATCTAAACTTTGGAATTTGGAATTAATTAAAGATTATTTATTTATTATTTTGAATAATTTTAGGGCATATATAGAAGAGAAAATGGGTTCAAAATATGTTGAAAATAGAACAGTAGAGTTTAGTAAATCATTTGAAGAGACCAGTCCGACAACACCTATCTTCTTTATTCTATCACCTGGTGTGAATCCTTTGAAAGATGTGGAAGCTTTAGGGAAGACTATGGGCTTTACGTCCAATGACGGCAACTTTCACAATGTATCTTTGGGTCAAGGCCAGGAGGTTGTGGCTGAACAAGCAATAGATGAAGCTTTACAAAAGGGGCATTGGGTGGTTTTGCAAGTAAATTGTTATATCGAATTTGACTAAAATTGGTTTTTCCTTACATCTTCTTTGAAATATGTTTTTATCCAATGTAAAGGTTAAGATTACTGTGGTGGTAATCTATTACTATAATAGTAAAATTGCTGTAATGTCCGACCAAATTAAATTAATTACTGCAACCCAATTATTGTGTTGTATTGTTTTTTTATTTTATTTTATTAATCTATATAAATATTATAGTATATATCAGTATTCTCATAAATGTGACGTAATTATTTTGCTATGTAATTTCAGAATATTCACTTGGTAAAAAATTGGTTGCCGAGCTTGGAGAAAAAGATGGAAACATTCTCGTTAGGTCGTAATAACAATTTCCGTTTGTTTATGTCAGCCGAACCGGCTGCGACTGCTGCTGCTCATATAATTCCTCAAGGAATTTTAGAGTCTAGCATTAAAATCACAAATGAACCTCCTACTGGGATGCAGGTATATTAACATACAAATACTGCAATAATAGAAAGAATATTGAATTTAAAACTTTATCATATATTTGTCAGTTAAAAAAAGAATATTTATCATGAAATTTACTAAGATGGAAATTATTATTTAACAGGCCAATCTACATAAATCATTGGACAATTTTAATCAGGAAACGTTGGAAATGTGTGGAAAGGAAGCTGAATTTAAGGCAATACTATTCGCTTTATGTTATTTCCATGCAGTGGTGGCGGAGAGAAGAAAATTCGGACCGCAAGGTTGGAACAAGATTTACCCATTTAATGTTGGTGAGTAATATTAACTACGCTAGTCTGCCATATTATATTTAAAATTTTGTTAAAGAATGAGGCCTTTATATTCCAACATTAATTAATATGTACAATATTTTAACCATTGTTATTGATAAAATTTTATTTGTTAACCAGGGGACCTCACTATTAGTGTGTTTGTCTTATATAATTACTTAGAAGCTAACTCTAGAGTGCCTTGGGAAGATCTTCGTTACCTTTTCGGTGAAATTATGTATGGAGGCCACATCACTGATGACTGGGATCGAAGGCTATGCAATGCTTATTTGGAAGAGTTAATGCAACCAGATTTAGTAAGCTATTGTTATAATTCATATTTTTGTATATAAATAAATTTTGTATATAAATATATAAATTACCACCTACTTAATATCACCATATAGCTACGGTAATAAAATATGCTTTATTTTTTCCTAACGAAATGTGTTTCAATGTATATATGCCAAAATATTCAATAAGTTTTTAATGATAGGTCGATGGCGAGCTACAATTAGCTCCCGGATTCCCTGCTCCTCCTAATACAGATTATAGTGGATATCATCAATATATAGAGGAAGCTATGCCCGCAGAGTCTCCCTATCTTTACGGCCTACATCCAAATGCTGAAATAGGTTTCTTGACTACCACATCCGAGAACTTGTTCCGAACCATATTTGAGATGCAGCCAAGAGATGCTCAATCTTCAGGAGCCACAACTGTCACAAGAGAAGATAAAGTGAGTATTTTATTGCAATCCTAGAAATATAAACGTAAAGTAAAATATATTCTAGGGTGAAGTAAAGATTAGTAAAACTTTTAAATATTTGGAAGATAAATAATATACTGAGAAAAGCTGAGAACTTGAGAAAAGCTCAGTAAAATCCGAGAACAATAGGTCGAAGGGAAAAAAAAAATACCAATTGCGATCGACACTGCGGTGTAAAATATCTACGATGTAACCTTATGCAGACTAAGCATACATGATATGCGACGCGCAGAATAATTCATTGTTGTTAATTTATCCTATTATGTATTATTACAGGTAAAACAATTGCTAGACGAAATCATGGAGAAGTTACCTGAAGAGTTCAACATGGTAGAAATAATGGGGAAAGTAGAGGAGCGAACACCATATGTGATTGTAGCGTTTCAGGAGTGCGAGAGGATGAATCACTTGACTGGGGAGATGAAGCGATCTTTGAGAGAATTAGATTTGGGTTTGAAGGTATTTTCACAAATTTTACAATCTGTATTAAAGTATGTACATTATATATTGTTGAACGAAATATTTGAAAATAATTGTATATTTAGTTAAGTTAACAGTAACTTTAATAATGGATAGTCAAATTTCATCATACCCGAGATACATATATTTATTTAAAATTATGCCTAACATTTTTTATTGATAATACTAAAGCTCGTTCAATATCGACTAGACATAAAAAGAAAAGCGATTGAGAAATAGACAAGAAATTGTACTGAACAGATTTATCTTAGCTTATTTATATATAGATCTTCTTTGTTTCATAAATGGTATTTTTGCAGGGAGAATTAACAATAACATCAGATATGGAAGACTTAGAAAATGCTTTGTTCTTGGATCAGGTAAGTGCCTCTGGTTTTAACATAAAGCTTTAGTTTTTTTTTTCAATATATTTATTGGAAATCGACATATTACAGGTACCAGCAATCTGGGCTAACAGAGCTTATCCCTCGTTACTTGGTCTAGCAGCTTGGTTTGTGGATTTACTGCTTCGATTAAGAGAACTTGAAACATGGGCTACTGATTTTGTGGTAATTTTTTTTTTAAACTTTATTTTTGGCAACCAATCTTTTAGATTATTACTGCCATTGTCGAGTAGTTAATAGTATTACAAGTTCTTCTTCCATTCCATTTTTGGCAACCAGTCTTCTAGTAGACTATCACTGCCATTGTCAAGTGAGTATCGATATTACAAGTTTCTTGATATAATTTCAATCAACTAACAAGATGGTGGCCTTCTTGTTAGAACATTCCATAGAGTTTTTGTGGCATCTTAGAATTCATGGTCCGTGGTATTATTTCCATTCACTTCACTTATGCACAATAAACAAACTATATTACATAAAACAGCACCAATTTTACACAACATAGAGTCAAGTAACACAAGATTATGAATAAAATATAAAATACACTACATGACAGACCAAAATCTCGCCAATAACTCTGGTAATTTATTATTATATTTATTTATCATGAAATAGGTTTTATATCTTTTTCATTTCATAAACCTTCGGAATATAAGATTTTATGAATACACTTCCTTCGTTTACTTGAATTGTGAAATGGTTATGTAAAAAGAGTTTAATAGATTTCATTTCGACTAGAGTCTATAGCTTAAAATCTCTTTCTGTTTTCACAGAAATGTGGATGGAGTAACTCTGAGTTTTCTCTTACTTCTCTTTGAATAATAAATATACATATGTATTTTTTTATCAGTTGCCAGCGTCGGTATGGTTAGCAGGGTTTTTCAATCCTCAAAGCTTGCTGACGGCCATTATGCAGAGCACTGCTAGACGCTACGAGCTACCCCTGGATAAAATGTGTCTGCAATGTGATGTCACAAAGAAATTGAAAGAAGATTTCACGTAAGTACAAAAAACGCAACAAATCTCGTATTGGTTGGTAGTAACGGTTTTAATGATACATATAATATATATTTATAGATCAATTTTATTTCTGTAAAAAACATTGACCGTGTTATTACAAAAAAGTTGAATACGAATACTATGTATACTTGCTTTAAAAGAGTTTGGGTACTTTCGTATTAAATGCACCACGCTCACCGACCGCTGCCGCGACAAGCTCGCGTTATCCTTTTTCACACGTCTAACCTAACTGAACCGAGATAAAAGAGTAAGATGTCGAACGTTCGGCAAGTGCGGTGCCTTTAATACGAAAGTACCCAAACTTTTTTAAAGCAAGTATTCAATACGTATTTAACTTTTTTATAATAACACGGTGAATGTTTTAATATTGACAGTTATGTACGCATATATCACTTTTGTTATGTAGTAAAATCATGGTAAATTAATTTTGAAGATTTATCGGAAGACGCAAACAATTATAATTTCAACTTATACAGGACTTTTTTTCCAAAACGTATGATTTCAATAACGTGTTTACAGAGTTAATGGTTAAAATAAAAATTACTGCTACGAAAATATGTACATATTATCCGCAATATAAATAAAGTCAATATCTGATTATATTTTTTTCGAGGTTATTATTTATAGTCATGGAATTGTAGAGTAAGTGGAACCAAAATTTGATATGTTCAAGATGCAGAGGCCAGTTTACATGTTTTTTGAGTAACAGACGAAAAAAATGTACTGAGAAAATACTGACTACTCGTATCGCAACAAATCTGTACTCTGATTTTGAGAATTACGGGCATTCTGAGGTTTGAAAGAAACGGTTTTATTCGAGATGTGGAGATTGATTGTAAAGAGGTTCTAAATGTATTGTATTTATTTTTTAAACATCGAATAGTTTTAAAACTATAAATGTATTCTCGGCATTAATGACATATTCCAGTAAAGGATTTAAAAATAATATGAGACTAAGATATTCTTTTTCTTTCTTGTAGTACGACAAAGTGACTTCTATGTAACTGTTAGTAATTAGATTGCAATCCAAAAATAAAGACGACCGTCGAAAGATATGGGATCTACATCGAGCTAGTTGTCGCTGTTACGCCGGCCTGCAAGCTCCCAGTGCTGGGCTTGTTCTGGCTATTCTCGAAACGCGATAAACAAAAGAGAGTCACTATAAAATAATATTGCTGTATGTGTGGTCGCCACGACCCAATCAGGTATTGGCCCTTAACACCATAAGGTCGTGACTATGGCTGATATTACACCCGGTCTCTAACCACGGTGCAGTTGGATACAATTATCATATCCTATATCCAGCATAAAAGCAGCAGCAGTTCACTATAATAATTTATTCTTCGAAGGATTTACCTGCTATATACTGCTACTTAAGTTTTTCCTTTGTTGTGTGTGAATATTCCCGTTTTATAAAGGTATGATATTATTTTACCGCTAGAGTATTTATAAAATGTTCTTTAGTTTGATATATATGAGGCTTTATTTAATTTTGGAACATCAGTAGTTTTAAAATAATAACATTGTGAATTACGGAAAGCTTTCAGCTTTTGACGAAAATCATAACATGTTTTTAGGGACTATTTTTATGGATGATGGCTTGTACGGTTTGATTTTGTGTTTATTAATTTCCCTGGGACTTAGTGTAGTTGACAAAATTAGAAGTAATTATTGTCTTATATGAGAATCGTGGATCTATCGACACTGTGACGGACCTTTCAAAATCTAAATGTAATGGAACTGACAATTAATCAGACCGCTGTTTATACGCCTGGCAATATTAATAATGACAAGTGAAATTGGGCTACGTAATGAATATTTATTTAAACTAATTATTCATCACAATATCTTATTAATATGTATTCTTGATTGTGCGCTTGGTTAGTTAATTGATTATTATAATATGCTACAAAGAAATATATGTTATTATCAAAACCGGGATGTATGAATATTTAATAGTGTTCTCATTAAACATTTCAATATTCGATTGTCACCATATGTTGATATACTGTTGAGTATATAATGATATCGCGTGCAAGTAAAGATATTCAAAATACATTTTTATTTTTCCCTAGTATGCGGACTGCCGATTTTTGTCCAGTCCAGTCCATAACTGATTTTTATGATTCTTTAACCTGGTTAATTTATATAGTTATGGGAAGGTACATATCATTTTAACATACCATGTTTAATCTTGAATGAAGTCTGTTTTTTTTTTATTTTCTTCACCACATTTTTAATTGTATAGGCCAGGATTATATAAAATAGTAATGTAATATAGAGAAGAGGAAGAATTAAAAGGAAATAAAAACTGATTTAGATCTAAAATTTGTCATGTAAATTAACATTATTCACAAGCTTGTAAAGCAGAAAATACTTCTGAAGTCTTCGGTCGTTTTTTTTTTAAATTACAGTTTAATTTTATACATTATCGGTAATGTATACTTGCTTTAAAAACGTTTCGTATTAAATGCACCGCGCTCGCCCGAGTCAAGTTCGAGTTATCCTTTTTCGCAAGTCTAACCTAACGTAACCAAAGCGAGGCAAAAGAGCAAGATGGTGAACATTCAGCTAGCGCGATGCAATGAATACGAAACCTTTTTAAAGGAAGTATTTAATATGTATGTAACTTTTTTGTAATAACATCGTATAGGTTAAAGCGTTAGACAACAATCTAACCTGATGTTAAATAACGATATGGTCTAAAATGGTAAACACGCTAAACCCAGACGAGTACTGGTCCTCAAGTTTTTAATTTTTTTTTCTCGAACTTACTACTCTATTGACCTGGTAACCAGGCTGGTGACCAGCTTCACCGGACTACTGGTTCTCAGGTGTTACTGCCGGAATATACGTATAGATGCCTGGCGGCAAATACTCAAGTCGAGGGTGTTTGCTAGCTAAGCGGGCTTAGAAAAAACCCTTTTTTTATTATATTAACGTGGGTAAATCCCTTTACCCCACCCTCCCGGGGGGAGGGTGAATTATGTCCGTCTCCCACGGACTAATACCCCACGGTGTACCGACTGACCGTAATTGTTGGGGCGGCAAGGGATCGTACAATGCTAATCAACCTTGTAGAGCCGCCCCAACGGTCCGCCTGGTGGAAGGTGACTTATACCTATAGAGAGGCAGACTGGGTACACACCAGCTACCTCCCCTCGTCCGCCGGACCTCTGCAATGAGGATACTACTATGCTATAAGTTCATTATGACATTTTCCTTCATCGAAAGATCAGGCTCATTTGCTTGGATTCGAACCTACGTCAATTGATGCGGTGAATATACTAATCACAGAGGCAGTATCACTTCAAAACACAAAAAATATCCAAACAGTTTAATGCTTAGCTTAAAACCAACTGTACATAACACAACGTGGTGCTTTGTTTGTGCTGTAAATACGCCACTGCGTTTTTTTTTGTTGCACTGCACGTCATTAACCCTTCCGCTTCTCGTCCTACGACAGGATCGCTGATTCCAGGTCCGCGCCCCGGGACGGTGCGTACGTCCACGGGTTACTCATGGAAGGTGCCAGGTGGGATATGCAGGCTGGTATCATAATGGACTCGCGACTGAAAGATCTGTTTCCACCGATGCCTGTTATCAATGTTCGGGTAGAGTTACTTCATTATATATGGAAATTTTGATTTAACCTTGTCTGTTGTTTAAACTAATAGCCACACATATTAATTGCAAAACGCAACGGCACAAAAACATTTAAAAAAAAACATGGAATTCACTTCAAAAATATTTACCCTAAAAAATACTAGCATGCCTAGTGTATTTAACTAACCATAGTTAACCATTATAGATATAATAGATAACTACCTAGTCTTTGATTCTCATAAAACAATCCTACGAATACTTCAGTCACAATATATTTCCTATATGAATATGGTCTTGGTCCAAAGTGCAATGTTAATTAAATTAAACCGGCACACCGTTGTAAATACTCATATTATAATAATTTTTTTAAAAATCGATTTTTAAATGGGAGAATTTTGAGTTTTTTTTAATACAACTAGATTATAACCTCTTTTTGAAGTCGGTAAAAAACATCGTATATGTCACTTAGGGTTACTAAAGAAAAAAGATTTTTTAAATATGAACAATATTTCCATAGGTTCTTTTATACAAATCAACAGACTAAACGTTTTCATAGTAATAATAAAGATTGAGTCATATCGCGTTTCCAAATGCAAATAGGGTGTATAATGTTTTTCTATTTTTAATTGTGTAGTTAACATTAAGATTAAATAAAGTAAAATCAAAAACCTTTTTTTATGCGTCTCATTTGCCAATACCAATACCTATTTTACTGCTGTGCTACGCACCTTTTTTGAGTTTGTCACGCGATATATACATCTTTAAATTGCAGTAGTAATTAATACAATTCGATAAATAAATTGGGGGTCTACTGGCGTGGACAAATTACTGACTTTGTCAAATCACTATACTTTTACCTACATACAAATTAAATTTAAGTATCGTTTGTTTAGCCTAATCTCCGAAACGGTTCAACCGATTTCAATAAGTCAGGCAGATAGGGGAAATGGCAAAAGAGTTTGAAGGGTTAAGTAGCAATAATCAACCAAAAAAGGGCAAATCTAGATAATACGTAGTCACGTAACGTCGCGGGCATCGGTTAGTTGTAACATATATATTTTATTATTTTATAAATAATTGAAGAGTTCTCAGCTTAGTGTAAACTGCAACATACGTAGGTGGTAGAGCCACGCTGAAGCCATTACTGGTTTCAGCATGAATGGGTCGGCTCGCCAGAGGTAGTACCACCCTCTCTCAACCGACGTGAAGTAACTGTAGTGAAGTACTTGCATTGTTGCGTTTCGTTCGGTCAGTGAGAGCGCCGGATAACCAACCTCCCAAACCCCCTTTGCCCCATCCCCCCTCCCCTCTCCCCTCTCCAAAACGTAAGACGGCATATAAAAAAAATGATATGTTTCAGGCCATAACCCAAGATAAGCAAGATCTGCGAAACATGTATGAATGTCCAGTTTACAAGACTAGAACTCGTGGGCCGACATACGTCTGGACTTTCAATCTGAAGACCAAGGACAAACCCGCTAAATGGACTTTGGCTGGTGTAGCCTTGTTATTGCAAATTTAATACGTTTTTATGTATGCTTATACTACTCAGAATTAAGTTTTTTATTAATTTCGGCTCAACAATAGAACACAAATTAAATTTGTCTCCCTATTAATGTTGCGTACGACATTTAAGAAAATTATAGAAAAATAACAAAAATGAAAAAAAAATGTTAAAGCTACTAGAAGCAAAACAAAAAGTTACATGCAAATATAATTTTTTTATGTCATTTAGATATTATTAAGATCATTGTAAGTGTTGCTTATACTTCCATAAAATAAATCTAAATTCCTTGCGTTATTACTGTATGCTCTGCACATTCTGTGTAATAAATTTAGTAAGAGACATTATTTGAGCAATGTCCAACTTGGAAGATATTTTGGTTTCTCTTGACTCCTGTGATTATTGATGGGTTGCTTTTTGTATATATGTGTTTGAGAAAAATAAATAATGTAAAACGTATGTTTTAATTTGGTTATAATTCATATACACATAAAACAATAAGCAATGATTTGTAGTCTTTAGATAATTCCGCTTACTATAAAAGGAGATATACAGAGATATACTCGTATATACTGTAGTCGTAAATGTGAGGAATCATCTATTTATCTTTTATGCGTATTTTTTTAATATTTTACGTAAAATTTATTTCTTACAAGTGGATTTAATATTAAGCATATTATTTAATGGAATAATACTATATGTTGATTAAATATTGCTATAACATTTATATTTTCTTTGTTAACCTTAACTTGTACTATCGCAGTTTTTAATCTGTAAAACTTAAGCATTTATTTTTTAATAATAACATCAACCTGCTATAGTCCCAGATCTCGAACAAAGGCCATTTTCTTGAGAGAATATACAGCGGGCTCGGCTGACGTTGTCCTTTCTTGATAATTAAAAAAAACCCTAAAATTTAACCGCAGCGCCAAATACCGAGTCCTATCGTGAATCTAAGGTATTCTTGAATCCACCTGTACACCCATAAAAAAATCATCAAAATTTGTCCAGCCCTTTAGGAGGAGTTCAATCACATATACACGGACAGAAGAATTATGTATATACACATAATAATATCGTAAGTCTTACGTATGTTGCTCACTGTGTAGGCTGCACTACACTTAATACAATTTTTCGGTAATAAAACAAACGATATTTCGTTGAAGAAAAAAGGTGCGGACCAAATTCCACAGAAAAAAAATCTCAGAGATAATCATAATTCTATATTTTTCTTACATACGGTGGTGCGACAATGTTATAGATTCTATAATCTATGAATTGAGAATTTCATTGTCAAAATGTAAGGGCGGTAACTCAAGGGAAGTAACTAGTTAACTGAGAACTATACTATTAATAATATTGATGACGCAATCTGTCCAAGGTTCCCAGTGATGATATCAACAGTCTTCTCATGTGTTAAAATTCGAAATAAGGTGTGAAGAACTATATTATGTCTAATGAATCGTGTCGTATTTTACATAGCGTCAATACAAAAAGGTCAAAATGCTAAGATTTCAAATTATTGTTTTTTTATCGTTGGCGTTGACTCATTCGACTGTTTCGTTCATCTATTCATTATAAATTGTCTGTCACCGCAAGCAATTTTTAAATAATGACGTGAACACAAGCTTCACACTTGACCTTAAGACCTGTGATTAGAAAATATTTGCAAAACAGCTTTCTCTCATTAAGGTTTTACTCATTCGGTAATATATTCTATTAATGTTTATAATATACTTTCACAGTATATTAGATTTTTTTGTATTTATTCTCATATTATAACTCACCACTAGGTAGCGTTGCGGAATATATATTTCTGTACCGATTAACCAAAACAATCGTCATAAAAATAGGATTTCTTAAATCTATCTATTACATATAATAAAAATATAAATCTAATGTGCCTGTTCTCTTTTGATTTTCGTGGAAAAAATTGTTGCAGTCTGTAATAAGTGGAAATAATAGAATACATTTCAATCATTTTTAGAAATGTCTGTCTGTCTGTCTGTATGAACACGCATCACTGCTAAAGTACTGGGTTCACAATAAACCAGGGCAAGAAGTTCGTAAAGCATATCCTCAGGAGTAACTTAGTCTTTGTTTCATTAAAATCGGTCCATTCTATCAAAAGTTATTGTAGTTTTAATGACGGCGCGGCGTAAGTACGAGTGTAAAAAAGACAAGTAAATGTTTTTTTTTTTCCGAACTGACTACGCTATTGACCATGCAAGGTCACAACTTCACCGGACTACGCCAAGTAAATGGATTTAATACATTCAGTTAACTTTATTAATCACTGTTTTTTTACATAAGCGGCCACGCAGACGAAGTCGCGTGCACAGCTAGTCTTTGAATAAGATTGTAATATTTTACTAAACTTCATTATTTATCATACTATGTTGGTTACGCCCGGAGTTCCAATTAATCACTGACTAACCTTAGATAAGACAGTAGTCCTTTTGTGATTGGCTTTAGATATCAATATAAGATTAATAGCTCGCCAGATTACTATTTGCGGCCTTGCTACAATAATAAAGACAGAGAAGTAGAAGCGTTACCTTTCGCTCTGTCTTCTTCTAACCGCGTGGATTAAACAAGAAAGGAAATAATATATTGGGAGTTTTTTTTATACTTTATCCGTGTTATTACATAAAAGTTAAATACGTATTAAATACTTGGTTTAAAAAAGTTTCCTAATAAAGGCACCGCGCTAGCCCGAGGCAAGTTCGCGTTATCCTTTTTCACAAGTCTAACCTAACGTAACCAAAGCGAGACAAAAGAGCAAGATGGCGAACATTCAGCGACCGCGGTGCATTTAATATGAGACCTTTTTAAAGCCAGGGTTCAATACGTATTTAACTTTTTTGTAATAACACCGTATAGGTTTTAGTATTAGACCACAATCTCATATGATGTGTTGTTACAGAAAAGTTAAATACGTATTGAATACTTGCTTTAAAAAGGTCTCGTATTAAATGCACCGCGGTCGCTGAATGTTCGCTTTTGTTCTTTTTTGTTTCGCTTTGTTTAGCTTAGACTTGCGAAAAAGGATAACACGAACTTGCCTCAGGCGAGCACGGTGCGTTTAATACAGAATCTTTTTAAAGCAAGTATTCAATACGTATTTAACTTTTTAGTAATAACACAGGATATGTTTTTAGAGGGTAAACACGTGAAAGCTAGAGACGACTGGCTCTCAAGTAAACCTGCCGCAAAACACCAATACATGCTTGTCGATAGATTTTCAGCTTGAGAATAATAGTTAAGGGTAAGGGTAACGCGGACTTAGAAAAAAACCTATCACCATGCTATGGTTCCACAGGAGTATGAGAGGTCTTTATAAGTAACACTGTAAATTTCTTTGAGACGACGAGAATCAAAATATCGTTTTCACATAATTTATTATTTCAAAAAACTTAATTTATACTAACATTATAAAGAGGTTAAGTTCGTGAGTTTGTGAAATTGTGAGTTTGTGACGTTGTAGGGGGTAATCTCAGGATCAACTGGTCCGATTTGAAAAATTCTTTCAGTGTTATATAGCTCATTTATCGAGGAAGGTTATAAGGTTATAGGGCGGTTATAAGGTTATCATGGCGCTAAGAACAATAGGAGCGCAGCACCAATGATGAATGTTTCAAAATCGGTTTGTTTTTCGCGCTGGAAAACTTCCGCTGCGTGTCAGCGTTAGCCCAAAGTATCTATTCCACGCGGGCGAAGTCGTGGGCAGAGGCTAGTTTTTTATAAGATTCAATAAAACACTGAATCTAAGAATCGTGCGAATTGAGTTAATAGCAATGGAGGTTAAATGGCTCCGGCCTTTATTTAAATGATTAGTTTAAAGGACAAAACAAAGTAAATTCCGATGATGACTAATACTATGATACTAATAACGAAGTCTCGTTCTACAATGACTTATTATTAATTTCGTAAAACGTGTTATTTTGGTTACGTCATAACTTGCCTAAATATATAAAAATCCAGTGTCATGATGTTTGTCCGCAAAGAACGCCTAAACTACTCAACCGATTTAATGAAAATTGGCATCCATGTATAAATAGGTATAACTTGAGAGATAGGATAATTTATATTTCGATTAATGGCCTCAATATTTTTTAATCGTAAATTAAATGATTGTCAGTGTTGATTATTGTTATTGATTGTAAGTTTCATAAGTCTCGAACAGATGGCGCTTTAAATTAGTTTGTCGACAAAAAACTGTAGGACCGACTGTGTCAGATGTCTCATGCGCCATGTTTTAATTTTAAATTTCTATTTCAATTTTAATTCCAATTTATATTTGTTGTATTTTAAAATGTTGTAACACTGAATTGTCAAATCCACGACAATGACGTTTGGATGAAAATTACCGGAAAATATAAAAATATATATCTCAAAATACGCTTAGGTAGTTCTGAGTTTTATGTATAAATACAGGAAATCAAGCATGCAGCTCGTGCCTTTGCTAATTACAAACTCTCCTTGAAATTTCTCTCTGTTGTCTTTTTATATCGTCCCTGACCGTGGGCGGTTCATGTCGTCATTAGCATAGTACTTGGCATCGCTGTTAGTACACTGTTAGGTATTTAGTTGCCTCTCCTTGTTTAGATACCGTGTGTGGGAGGTGTTCACTGTTCATTGAAATAAAAAAACAACAACTTTGTACACTCGCATTTACTTAGAGAAATTGTTTTCAACGACTTGTCGATTATGGTAAATAAATAATTAATATTATTGGAATCATTAAGATATTTTAAAAAAAGTAATTAATTATTATGAATCTAAAATTACATATACAATATTTTAAAATAGCGCATTTGTTCAAACAATACTACTCTTTCAGAAAACTTAGATTCAGAATTTATTTTATTCTAAGTTATGAATGATTTTAAACACTTACTTAACAACCTATCCTGGTTTTTGAGTGCAGTATTTGAGATCATAAGTGTCTAATTCATTGTTCGGTACTTTACTAAAAGTTTTTACTTAAAGTTCATTAAAGTAATAGAAGCTTCGTAAAAATATTGAAAAACATGTTTTTTTGTTGTGCGTAATTTTAAAATTGTGATATTTTCCAAGATATTTATTAAAATTATGTACTGTGAAGGATAAATTTATTGCAGTTTAAATGCCCAGCGTAATTCGAGTGTTTAGTTACAACATAATTGATTTTAAAAAGTGTGGCAAAAAAGTAGTAAAAGACAAAAAGCGGTTAGTGTGGGCTTCTCTTGGAGATCATTGCGGATATTTTTGTAGACATTTGTCAAATATACACTTCCGTGGTATATTATTTTTATGTATCTCATAAGGTTTAGCCTAAAATTAATTAATTATTTTTAACACAAAAACAAACTAATTACTACAATAAATCGTTGTTCGACTTCAATATTTTAGACTATTAATTAATTTATATGATGTTATCGGAATAATTATTTACATTTATAATATATCAATCTCATACGTTAATGATATGGAATCAATAAATCGCAGTTCTATAATTTTGACAGTCACGGAACTCCGTAGATGATTAAAATGTTAATATGGAGTCTAAAATATGTAAATAGTTTAATTTATTAGGACGAAATATACAATATTATAGTTTGTACAATATTAAGTTGTTTAATTATTGAATGATTATTAAACAGTTGGTAATTTGAATGAAAATGCATCATCGAGTCAACCTTGACACAAGTGTCTGGTTGAGACGCTATTGTTAAGCGTTGTGTGGGTAAATATAGAAGACAGTAAGTATGAACACATCCGTAACTATATGTATGTTAATAGGTCTATACCTATCTACATATATTTTGTTGTTCCGTTTGTGACAAATACCTTTGTACAACTGTTTGCTATGTGATTACGAATTTATATAGAATTTCTCACTAAATTATCTGTCTTTTTGTTTTTTAGATTCTTTTTTTTAATTGTATAACGGCAAAATGACTGCACTGTGCCTGATGGTAAGCACAGTACAATCCAAAAACAATGGCGACCACCGAGTGACACAGTATCCATCGCCGCTCCCCGCTGTCATGCCGGCCTGCGAAAGGCTGAATATGCACAGGCTGATCCCGAAACGCGACCCGCAGAAGTGAATCACTATGATGGGCTTTTTCACCATATACATGGTGGTTGCGACATAGTCAGGCTGTAAAACCCTATCACCCCACTTTCGCCATTGCCTCGTTCGTTATTCAGCAGGGTGCACCACGTGCTGTTGAGGTTGGCTTGGATGTCTCAAGTCTTTGGTGTTATTTGACACCTCTTACACCATATTCACCTGTTATTAACTATGTTGCTTAAAATGGTATCACGTTAAATCAAAATGGCTGTCAAATGTAGCAGCCGGAATATACATAAAGGTGTTTGGCGACAGATTTTCATCTTGGTATCTAGCCAGACGTGCATACTATGTGAGCAATGGTAACATCTCGAAATGACGCCTCTCTTTGTGCGTCCACCAAAAAGTATCTATGTTTGTTAAAATATGTATCATGAAAAGATAAATCAGATCGAGTTTCTCGCCGGTTCTTCTCGTTGATTGGGTTGTTTTTCCAAACGGTGGTAGTTATGACATTCATAAGCACCTTCTCAGGACCTAAATTCTATAAAGTCTTTTTGATTTTGATTGATTACAAAAATCCCTACCACTACTACTACTACACACTACTACACTTATGTTTTCAATACAACGTTTTATTTCATCGAAAGATCTGATTTTTTTTTGTTTCTCCTTAAGGAACTGGCGAGGTAGCTGTGTCAGAGCCGTTGCCGTTTCAGCGGTTCTTTCCGCGGCCTGTTGAAAAACAACCCGTTATTGAACACTCTTGTATGGCTAATTAGAACAGCCATCCTTTATCATCGTCGATTGATTTATTAGTCTATTTGTCGTTGCGAGGTTCAATTTATATGGAACAGTGCAACAGCCAAAATTAGTTACTCTTTATCACCACCAGGACAGCACGTGGAGGGGAATAAGAGGTACTCTTCTTGACGCAAGTAACATCAGTTGCCGTGATTTTTAATGTGGATGGCCAACCCCCTCAATAATGATGGCCAAGCTTCTTATTTCTCAGGCGTCTTCTTGCTGACGTCAGATGCCACCTTCTCAGTGTAAGAGGGTCATCTCTGGTGAGTTTCCTCTTTGGCGGCGTCGCTTTAGGTAGTATAGAACATTCCCTATTTCGTTCTTAATGCTTTTCGTAGCCTCAGGTAATGTAGGGGCGACTATTGTCTCGTAATCTGAGGGCTTTTTTTTGCTTTGATAAGCTTCAGTCAATGCAAGGTTTGAACTTACATTAAACAAATCGATGTCTGAGTACGTTACGAGCTATATAATCATGTAAATGCTCTTAATATGATGGAAATATATTAAAATGAGAAATTAAATAATTCATTTTCGTATCATCCTATTATATAAAGGTTATTTCCTTATTTCTTAAATCAAATTGGTTTTTATCTTCATAGTCTTACGGATCATATAAAGTAGGTGATGATATATCTATATATATTTATGTCATCAACAAAACCGTTGCGTAATTACGTATTATATGAGCTGTTATATATCAGTTTACGATCGCAATTCGCAAACATTGGAAATTTCATTCAGTGTAGAGTTTGTGAATTTGTGACGTTGTAAGGGGTAATCTCAGGAACTACTGGTCCGATTTGGAAAATTCTTTCAGTGTTATATAGCTCATTTATCAGGGAAGGTTATAGGCTATGTATTATCAAGCTAAGACACATAGGAGCGGAGCAGCAATGAAGAATGTTGCAAAATCGGGGTATTTTTTCCTTTTCAGAGCTTCCGCTGCGTTTTAGCGCAAAATAACCATTCCACGCTTACGTATTACCGCCCAACGAAGTGGGCACGGGTCGGCTCGGCTAGTCATGTATAAAATTGTAATATTCTAAATATATATTTCTACCTTATCTTTGGCAGTTACATAATGATATGTTTTAAAACCCAATCTTAGTTTCATTTTGGCTGACTGTGTTATTTTTATTCCGCTAAAATTTTCAGATATTTTAAGGTATGTTATTTTTTATAGTATTGTTAGATCGTATAAAGCAAGGATACTGAATCCGAGGATGTGTAGTTGATTTTTTCATGACATATATATCATAGCCGAGAGTAAAACGACATAAAACAGAATTTATATCCATGTCTGTCTGTATAATCTAAATTACGTAGCAGATTTTGATACAGTTTTAATTATGAGTAGGAGAATTTCTTCCAGAAGCTTTATATCATAACTAGTATGCAAATGTGAGGTTGTTTGTCACAACGTTTTCATGCCTTATATATTTCTATCTCACTGAGTTATACCGTTATCGCTAAGCTATCTAACACTAATCAATGCATATAAATGCACAGTGTGTCAAATGCAATACTAACAGCCTGTTTCTGAGAAAAAACATACTGTACTGATCAATTAATATTTTATCCCACATTTTTTATACGCTCTGCCAAAACAACAAGATAGATGTGATAAATATTTACAAAAAGTATAAAGATTCCAGTAACCTTTTTGCCTAAACCTGTTAACGTCTAGGTCGCAACACTGCGAAGGTCAAAACATTGTTAGGCATTTTATATTTATAATCTATGTTTTGGAATTTTTGTTTTATTATACCTCTTGTAGTTTATTTAACTTTAGATAATGTATTTCACATATATAATACTATCATATTACGCAATTATTTAATAAGATTAGTGTAAGAATATAATGTCACAATCTAATTAATTACCGTAGCAAGAGTTTGTAATTGTTAAAAAACGTTAAAGAGTTAAAACTTTTTTTACAAAGAACCGTGAAATAAAATGAATAGCTTAATGGGTGGAATGTTGATTCAATGAGGGTAGGGTCAAATTCCTGATGAGCAATAGTATTAGCTAAAGCTGAGTAAGACTCTCGTGAGGAATAACTGCATCTAAGAAATTATATCTTGGGCTTGCGCAGTGATTAACTCCGTATCTTCCTTGAGGTCTTTGGCCCAACAGTGGGACTCGTCATCATATACTTGTAGTGTAAACTTCTGGCATACAAATGTTTTACAGAGTTTTTTAAGTTCGGATCACTACAGACGATGTTGGATATCTATCTCATGTTAAATCTGTCTCTTAAACGTTTTTAACTCAGAAGTTTTTAAGGTAGAAGTTATTAATTATATTATTTTTATAATTATATTTTTATAAATTATTATAATTATAATATTAAATTAAATAATTCTCTAGATGCGAAGAGATATTTTAAATTACAGTCTTTCAGTACCTAGAGCCCAAAAAGGGTTGACCACAAATAAACGACAAATTAACTTTATAAAGGATCGCTCAACTGTCAACTCTAAAAGCAAGCCTTTCTCAATCCTAGGTACTGCACCTGACTAGACTATTTTATTGGATACGTATGACAGGCACTATAAAATCCCAGAGGATGTTGGTGTTTCGTCATCCAGACCGGACATATTCCTCTTTTCTAGACACATTAAACATATATTACTAGTAGAGCTTACGGTACCGTAGGAAACCAACATTCCCAAAGACCACACAATCAAATTAAATAAATATTACGATCTAACTAACGAACTAAATAAAAATGGCTATGTGGTTAATTTATACGCGGTAGAAGTAGGAGCGAGAGGTATACTAGCAAAATCTCTCTATAACCTTCTGAAGGACCTTGGCCTGTCGAGAACTGCAGTAAGTTCTATTTTAGATCGAGTATCAAAGGCTGCACAGGCTAACAGGTTCCTACCAAATTTGGCTAGGCAGGGCGGGAAACTCGAGCAGTGAAGGTAAGCGTTGATGCGCATCTCAAAGGGGGCCTCCTTAAACATACACCTGGGTCGCAACTCCTGGGAACTGCTCTGAGTCTCTCCCTCGGCCACACGATGGACCCGGCACCCGCACGGTGAATCCATGGAATGCTAAGAAGTTCGTCTCTCTTTAAGTAACTAAGTTCAATTTTCCTTTAATTAAAATATATCTGATTACTTACATAGTAAACGGGCACATCGCGCGTCGCAAACTAAACTCGGTAGCAAAGATTTATGTAAACAAAACAATGTGGGTTTGTCTGAATCACACATACAAGTAGGAGTAATTGCAATCTCTTACTAATGTTATATGCAAATTAGAATACATTAACATATGGAGTATTTATCCATGCTTCGTGTTAAACAAGTTAAGGGCTGCGTTTTTGTATATATCTATTTATGTATATTTGATAATCTGATTAAAAAACATAAATTAAACGTTTTACGCATAATATCTATCTTCATAAAATCAATATAAACATTCTTCATTCAATTTAGGCGCTTATGAATGCCAAAACTACCACCGGTTCGGAGAACAACTCAGTCATCCAGAAGAATCGACAAGAAACACGATCTGGTTTATTATTTATCCTATATATTTTTATAAACATACATTGCATTCGTTTTTGGCAGACTCACAGAGAGGGTGTTATTTCCAGACTTCACCATCGTTCACATATTTTTCCACTCTATAATAGCCTTTACACATTACAACCCGTTTGAGGTGCTTGACATGGTGCTTGGCCCCACTATCTGGGAATTCGGAATGTGCTTTAGAATTTTGTTGTAAAGCCTAAAACCATTAATCGGAAATATAAAAGCAGGTCCTATACCTGTATAAACTATGTAGTATCATATATGTAGTATAAACAAATCGAAATGCGTTGCTTTGTGGCTGTGTCCTTAAAGCGAGAACATTAGCTATTATGGATACGATAGTATGTAATTTTGCTTTACTAAATTCAAATTAAAATCCACTACAATAAAAACAAATGAAATACTGTAAGCTTGAGTCACAACTATTTGCGAACTATGTCGATCTGAAGTTCAATGAAGAGTACTATTTTTCAGTTTCCTCGCAGGGTTTCAAATGAAAGTCTTGTTTTTGATGTAGTTACCAAGAGTGTTTCCGTTGACGCGTCTTGTTTACCAGGGATGTTATGGAGCTCCGTAACCGTAACCGAAACTATCGGATATCCGAAATAAATATATATCCGTAACCGTAACCGATTTAAAGGTTTCGGATAATGTCGAATAAGGGTGGAGTCTAAATAAAACATGTTTCGACAGGTTTTGTTTCACCGCATTTGTACTCCATGTGAATCTTGCAGTAGGGACGATTGAGATTAGAAAAACATCATGTTTATATCTAGGCCAACATCGAATCCAAAGTATCGATGTACGACGATTTTACGACGACGATATTAAAAACATCGATATTTCTGCTAACAAACAAATAAAACTGTGTACAATTCTAAAATACTTCAATCTAATATCCGTAACCGAAACTTTCCGAAACTAACGGATAATCCGAAATAATTACATATCCGTAACCGTAACCGATATAATCATACTCCTATATCCGTATCCGGAACCAAAATATCATATCCATAATATCCCTGTTGTTTACGATTGTGAATCACCACTATCTGAGCAAGACAATGCACTGATGTTAATCATAGTGTAATCCAATAATAGCAGAGAAATAAAGAGTCAGCATCCTTCTCCGCAGATGAATACACATTGGTTGATCCCGAAATGTGACAATGTCTAAGCGTATGTGGTATGGTTGTTGCTGGTTGCACACACGAACGGTTGTAACATGGACACAATCCCGACAGTTTAGTTTAAAATCGTCATACTTGTGAGATGATATTTTATTACTACGTTAATAAATAAAGCATACTTTTAAAAAACTGTAGATAAAGTTACTTAAAAAAGCAAATTTATTAAAAAAAATCTTTGACCTTTCGTAATAATATGATGCCTTTAAGTATTATATTACCTTATGTTTAGATTAGAACTGATACAACCTTATCTATAATTCATATTAGAGGTCGATCGGCGTGATCTGTTTGATCCTGGTTCAAACTTGATTAACATTTGATTTGGTATAAATTTATTCATTTGAACTTAATTTATCATCATAAATTTTCAAGGTGTCACATTATTTTTCTAATATAAAAACAATCAAAATCATCATCTTCTTCAACCTGTAAGAGATCATCCACTGCAGGGCCATAGCCGTTTTCCAGAAGGAAGGTATGACACCACGATAATCACCATACACCGAGAATCCACTATAAATGTTATTGTGTTGAAGCCGCTGGTATATCTTGAACTAGTATGATTATATATTATGAAGATATATTCTTTCAAAAAAAAGTTCGCCATTATCCATAAGTGACATATATACAGAACATGCTACGCCCGTGGCTTCACATGCCTATATTATTATTTCTTGTTGTAATAAATAATGTAATTATACTAAAAATTAATTATAGTCAGTAGTAAGTATATAAATACAATAAGTAAAATATTCTTCATATTCGAATTTCTTTCTACATAACAATTTCCGTATCGTCCTATCGATGGTATAGAAAAAAAAGTGTTATAAAGATTTTTCTCTTAATAAAGCAGCTACAATGAAGGAATGTTGGTGGACAAACCCAGCAAAAAGGTATTTAATTGTGTTTCGCCTAGATATAGGTATACATGGATTCTATATAGGACTCGCAAACTGTCAAGCTTCTTACTAAGTTCTTCTTACTTTTTATGATAATGTGGAATAAGGTCTAAATATATTATTCAAGATTGAAGACGTTTAAATTATGCGATCGGGTGTCCTCGCGCCTAATAAATATATCCAAGTATGTATTTATAAGCAGTTTACTTAGATGACCGGTTTAATTTGTTGCCTAGTTGGTTAGATTTTTTACTGTCAGACTATTCATGTAATTACGTTTGCAACTTGTTACTCAGGAATTTGTCTTTAATATCTAATGATACTAGTTATTTTAAATAGAAACGCAATGACAGCTTTTTAGTTATAATATAATTGTTGTAACGGATTTAATTATCAATGTTGTCTAAACAATTATATTAGTTTTAACTAGCTTCTGCCCGCGACTTCGTCCGCGCGAAATAATTACTTTGGACTAAAGGACAGCGAAAGGTATCAAAAGAAAAAAAAATTGAAACATTCTTAATTGGTGCTCCACTTGTCTTACCTAATTAGCTAATTGTATAGCGCCAATAGCTTTTCTCTATAAATGAGCTATCTAACACTAAAATATTTTTTCAAATCGGATCAGTACTTCGTGAGATTAGCGCCTTCAACCAAATTAGTTAAAGATTACTACTTTTCCCTTGTACTTAATTCCAGCCATCATTCAAATTACAATAACTTTTGATAGAGTGGACCGATTTTAATGAAACAAATACTAAGTTGAGGTTTTATTGTGAACTCATTACTTTATCAGTGATGCATGTTCATACAAACAGACAGACAGACAGACATTTTTATAAATGTATTCTATTACTTATTCATAGCACCT
Source organism: Antheraea pernyi (assembly GCA_015888305.1). Classification (NCBI taxonomy): domain Eukaryota; kingdom Metazoa; phylum Arthropoda; class Insecta; order Lepidoptera; family Saturniidae; genus Antheraea; species Antheraea pernyi. The sequence goes on along the minus strand of MU160293.1, from coordinate 13,838 downwards.
GCAACTATTTTTTACACGAAAATCGAAAATGACAGACACGTTAGATTCTTGTTATATGTATAGATGTGCTATTTACCATATGATAGGCTATAAACGAGTAAAGTTCGAAATATGTGTGTCTGATAAAATAGTAATATTTAATTATATATTAATAAAAACATTTAGACGTTTTATATACAGAAGATAATAATTTATTATATTAGAATTGGTTGACTGCTAAAATATAACGAATAAACATGTTGAATTAAAGTGTTAGTTTATTACGTCAATGCTTTTGCCAATTAAATTTAATTGCATATAAACTATTATGTAGAGAAAAGGTGTGATTAAAAGAAATCATTCTACGAAATTTGACCGAAAAAATATGACAAGATTTGTGCTTCTAAATCAGTCTATTAGTGTTTATAATTATTAATTGCCTGCAGTTGCATGCCAGAGCTCGGCTACCCGTTATGAGAACGTTTTGTGAAAGTCTTAGCGAAATACTGTAATTTACGCGCTCGATTAATTTATAGAGCGAATTACTTGCACTGCAAAAAGATTTATTAGTCGCCGGTGGCTAAAAGTGACAAATTCAAGCATTTTTTTTTAAATAATTTACTGGGTCAAAACTTTTTTAGTAATTGCACTTACATTTTCGTACGTATTTATTATCGTTTGTTGCTATTATTGATTGTTACAATAAACTATTTGTTGTAATGCAACTTCCATACCTGTGGTACATAATGCGTTAAAAACTATCGCGCTACCTGACCATACACGCAACATGATAACTGGACCCACTTTTACGCAGAACAATGTAGTCTAGGTCATGTTAGTTTTAAGTTTTTGATAGGACACAGGTGGGGAAACTTTTAATGAACGCCTTCATCACTTTTGATGATTGTTTTAACGCGACAAGTAGTCGAAGCTTCGTCACTATACTAATTTTCCGTGGCGGTAGATTCATTAATAAAGAAGTTGACATACTGCAATGCTACCTAGTGGATAGATAAAATAGAAGACTTTGAGATCAAAACATTGGAGTTAATATTAAAATTTTGAATTAATAAATACAAAGCGTACATAAAAATAGTAAACGTGTCAAGCATACTATAGTTCTATAGATATAGTTCATAGTTCGCATGGAGAAGCAACGAAGTGTATATTAAACCCACGCATACAAGGGAGTCCAGAGTGGTAGAGTAGAGGGTTCATTACGGCTTAAGAAACGTCATACCATTTTCCGTGACGGATAAGGATACGGGTTGATTTTAGTGCTCTTAGCTTCTTAGCTGTTAGTGCAGCAATAGATGTATGCTAATGATATTTAGGTGTGTCAGCTTGTGTGTGTGTGCTTAAAAGTGTTTATTTAGTGCCGCAATGCTAATGGAAAAATGCCTAACGGAAACAGGATGAAATAAAAATTGACAGCGTGCTGGTAGCTTACCAAACCTCATACATTTGGTTCACATGGTTTATTGCAGATTATTATAGTATCATATGTCGTAAACATTAATCAACCAGTTTTTCATATCCTAATCATATACATAAATACGAAAGTGACTTTATTTGTTTTTTACGCTTTAACTACTCAACTGAGTATCATGTTGTATACACGTTGTAATGGGTACAGTCAAAGATATACAGTATTTATCCCAAAAATTCATAAATTCATTTAGATTAAATTCATTTTACCGTTTGATACAATCCATGTACTGTTTAAAACATTCCGTGAAAGGTGTTCGTGGTTAACTATATCGGTCAACAACTATCGACAGTAATTAAAGTTTTTGATAAAAGAAATAATTAATATTTATTGTAATTGATAGATAATTTAGGTCGTTAAATCGGACAATCATTTTGTGGTTAAATTTATACATTTTAAAATTTCAGTTAGAACTCCCATCCAAAACAGTTTTTTAATAATTAATTCAGGTAATAATATTCAACAGTACCAATTCATAGTTTAGTTTCTAGTGATACCCGGGTATTATGTCCAGTGTAAAAAGAGGTAAACTGTCTTTGGAAGCGTATAATACCAGTGATGCATTTTGCAGTTCTCGTACGAGGATCTATTGGTCTTTTCTGGCAAATGTAGTTGAGAATCAACGATTTTGCTATGCATAGTGTGTGCTATTTTCGACGGCATTACTAATTAAAATATGAAATATTAAACTCTACAAAAGAAATAGGACCCTAGAAAAGAAATAGGACATAATTGTGAGTGATGTAGGGAATACAACAAAAAATAATAATTTAATACCTATAAATGTTATATACTGTATGTCTGTTTGTTTATCTGTTCGAAGACACCAAACTCCAACAGAAAATATTACAAGAATTTACACAGGATTTTCATACGTGAATTGAGCGAACCTTCAGTATATTTAAAGTTACCTAACACACATTAGCTCTCAAGTTCTTTTCAACAAATTGAAATTTGTGCATTTAATTTATACAGAGGGCGCTGATATCTGACTAACATGGTGGTGGCCGTCTTGTTAGAACTAACAGGGAGCTTTTATGGCAAGTCAGAATCAATGCCTCGTGGTATTATTTCTGATCCACCTCACTTGTGCATATTAACCAAACTATATTACGTGATACACCACCAATATTATTAAATATAGAGCAAAATGACACAAATCTTCTTCTTGTATAGATCTTTTTCTATACATATAATCTATTATATATAATAAGAATGTAAATGTAATGTGTCTAAGGAATAATTAATAGAATACATTTCAATCATTTTTAGAATGTCTGTCTGTCTGTTTTTTGTACACGCATCACTGCTAAAGTACTGCGTTCACAATAAAACTTCACTAGAAATTTATAAAGCATACCCTCGGGAGTAACTTAGTCTTTGTTTCATTAAAATCGGTCCACTCTGTTAAAAGTTATTGTAATTTGAATGACGGCTTGAGGCAAGTATGAGAGAAGAGTAGTAATTTATTAGTTACTGTTTTTTTCCATTAGGTTCGACACGGACGGATTCGTGGGCACAGCTAGTATATAATATATATATATACTTTTTAGATTTTCGTGAAAAAAATTGTTACAGGTGTCTACGAATAAGTAATAAGCATTTCAATCATTTTTAGAAATGACTGTCTGTCTGTTTGTGTGAACACGCATCACTACTAAAGTAGTAGATTCACACTAAAACCTCACAAGAAAATCATAAAGTATATCTTCGAGAATAACTTGTTTCATTCAGATCGGTCCACTCTATGAAAAGTTATTGTAATTTTAATGACGACGCAGCGTAAGTACGAGAGAAAAGTAGATAACTTTCAAATTAACATTCAAATGATTTTATAAGTAACTATTTTTACATAAGGTTCCACGCTGACGAAGTCGCAGGCACAGCTAGTCTATGATATAGTTCAATACTAGTTCAGATTTCAAGGTTAATTATTACTCGTACTCAATATATTTTGTGTCTTTCATATATTACTGGCTTAGTTTACATTCTTTTTATTTAATTTACTTTATTTAATCAAAATCGGCTCAAAAAGAATACATTTTAACGTAAAGTCTATATAGTTTAATACAATTTGAGAAAACAATCAGACGAAGGCGTTTTATTACTGGATTTTCAGACGCTGCGTGTTTTTGGTGAGGACCTTAGTAATAGCTGCTTTTCGCACGGCCAGCTCTACGTGCCTCTCTCCGTTGCTAGTAAAGCAAACAAGCTATTGGTCCCTTTCCTCAAACATATTATTTCCAACGTTATACACAAAGATGTTTTATAACACAAAAATTAATTTCAAGCGTAATAAATCACATATCTTGCTAGTAAATCAGATAATATACATTTTTATATATCTAGGTTTAATGTGTTATCATTCATATATTAAAAAACCTGCAATATTTTGTGGGTAGGAATGCGATGTTTTTATTTATTATCTTAAATCAATAACAATATTTAGGATGCAAAAAATCTATAAAAGATCTCTCAAATTTATCACGTCGTCAATGTCACGGTTAGTGGGTAACAAATTGGGTTGATTCGTTGATATAACAGGTTTTATATAATATAATGCATTCAAACGGCGTCTAAATTATTCGTGAGATCTTTCTAAAAATGTAAATGTATAATTATTTAATAATACATCTTAGCATTTGAGACTGATTAACAATTAGAAAGCGTTTTCTAGAAAGTGTAAACGAAACAGCAGAGTTGTTATTCTGAGGACTCAAATAATTAATTATATACATATTTCTGTAACAGTTTTAATATAAGTATGTATCTATAGCTATTTATTTATTTATTTAAACTTTATTGTACCCCAATTACATATATATATACATTTCAAAAAACATTTAACGTTTTATTAACGGTACAATGGGCGGCCTTATTGCTATTAGCAATTTCTTCCAGGCAACCTTTGGATGGATTTTTCAATGGAGTAGAATCAGGGGTATTCTGGGTGTACAGGAATAAATACTAGGTAATACCACCTAAGATAGTGGCACGTAACTATAATATATATATATATAGATTGGTAAATATATACACATAAGCGAATTTTAAATAGATAAATAGTGTTTTTGACAGAGTTTCTAAAAATGCCCATCGTCTGCGCCCAACTTATAGAAATCGGTAGAGCATTCCATAGTCGGACAGCCTGGATTGTGAAAGACTTGGCGCTGAAACTAGTGGAATGAGCAGGGACTTCTAACGTTAAATCATCTGATGACCTTAAATTTCGAGTATGCCTATCGCACAGGAACTGAAAACGATTTTTTAAATACAGTGTTTATTGACTGGATTATAAATTTTTCAGTGGTCAAGTCATTTTCATATTCCATTGTGCTTACCATGAGACAGGGCAGTGTAATTTAGTGTAAAATACGGTGTAATTTTCAATGGGCTGCCATGGCTTTATTTATGCAGAACTATTGCTCATACTGCAAAGAACTCCAGAACTATTGAAAAGAAGCTCAGAACTCCCTTCAGAACTTCTCTGTCACGACCTTTGTATGCTGCGTGAAGTTGGCACTCCCCTGTGTCTTATGTTTTTTTTTGTCTCGAACTGACTACGCTATTGACCTAGCAAGGTCTTAACAGCTTCACCGGACTACAAACCTATGTCTTATGCCCTTATCGGGATTTTATATGCAGAACTATTTTCCTAAATTTCAGGAACTCCAGAACTATTGATTTGTATATCAGAACTCATTTTTGTTTCACAATTCCGATATTTTTGTATGCCAACTTCACAGACATGACAGGGCAGAATCTTGGTCGTGCTCCGAAAAGCATAAATGTACTTTTTTTATTTATCGGTGGAGTGTCCAAAATTTACCTGTAGAGAATAAAAGTAGCATATAATAATGGTCATAATTTTCAGTGGTTCTATTTTTTCATAGTATGATTGTGCTGCATGATTGAGTTGAAAATGACACTACCGGCTTCTTTAATTTTTTCTTGTGGTAATCTATAGATTTGAGAGAAGGTTGTAATATATAAAATATTACGGCAGTGTTATTATGAACGTACAGATATTGTAATTTTGTATATAGATGAGTTTTAATTAATTAGTTTGCAGTTTTTTTTACTTTTTAAATTGTATTTACTCATATTTATTGTCAAAAAAAACTGTATTTGTTTTCCTATTTACTTTCAAATTACGACCAAATCGTTGTGGCATAACATTCTTATTAGCGTCTCATTAGGATTGATTATAAAAAATAATATCTATGTCAAATTCCATCGTGTTTTGATCGCACACTTGAAGCTAAATGTTGTCTCAATGCAGATTAATTGGTTTTTAATGTACGTAAAGCAATCTGGAAAACCCTAAGATGTTTTGAAGCAGTGATGGCTTTTTAACCGTGAGACGGATTTTCGTTGAAGGAATACATTGTAATGAAATCTTAGCATGGTGGTACGGGCTTTTTATAATGCCCGTTTAGCTATCTAGCACCTTTAAGTTGAAAGTGTGTCATCAAAAAGTTATAGGTGTTGTACACTACACTAGGGAATGAGTCCCCTCTAGGCCCTAGGTCACATCGTTATTTAATATTTGATGAGACTGTGGTCTAAAGCTGAAACTCACAACCAAAATCAAAAATATTTTATTATATTTAGGCCCTGAGAAGGCGCTTATTAACGTCAAAGCTACCACCGGTTCGATATACAACCCAGTCATTTATTTATTTATCTTAGGGACATTATTTATTTATTTAGAAACACCAACAACATTTACACTAGAATAGTACATAACATGCATTTTTAATGACTCTATATAAGTGCATTCTTAATTATAGGTGTTTACGATGTATGTATTATATTCTACAGCAAATAGCTTAAGTAAATGAGCTAAAAGAAAAACAACAAAAAAAGAAAAATCAGAATTAGCATGATCATACGTGTGTAAATATATTAAAAGTAGCATTTTTGTGTTGAATATAAATGCAGTCATATTTAGAACATTTAGTAATCGAGAAGAACCGACAGGAAACTCGATCTGGTTTATGTTTTTTATGATACATATTTTTACTAACTTAGATAGTTACATTCCTTTTCGACTGATGCATAAAGAGGGATGTCATTTCCAGACGTCACCATCGATCACATATAACTCTACCTTATAATTGCGTTTTTTTTTTTTAATAATCCCCTCTCTACCTCGGACGTAATCCTTTATTATGTGAAGTGTCGTGTAACCTATAATAATAGCCTTTAGACGTTACAACCCGCTTGACATGGTGATTGAACTCACTATCCGGCAAATCGGTACAATATAAACAGTTTTAACGAAGATATGCTAGATGCGATCAGATATTTTTTTATTGCATTAATAAAATCGATTAAAAAGGTATTATTCTATATACAGAATATGCTGTCACGCATAACATTATTATATAATTTTTGAACATGTTGTTTTATATTTCGTAACTCATAATATTATACAATGTTTATCATTTATTGTGCTTCTTACTTTCTATATAAGCTAATAATTGCGTTTAGAGAATAAAACCCGCGTGACATGGTGCTTGAACTCACTATCCGGTAAATCGGTAAATATAAACACTTTTAAGGAAGATATGCTAGATGCGATCAGACGGTTTTTATTGCATTAATAAAATCGATTAAAAAGGAAACCCGTTGGTATTACCTAAATTCTGTGTCACCCACTTTTGGCCCTCGTTGGGTGTGTTGCAGGCGATGTAGGTGCTAGCAAAATAGCGGCACACAGCACGCGACCCACACGCGTTGTGTGCGCACGCTGTTGCGTGTTATCCTCTCTTAGAAATACAACCTTATTCTCTGCAGTTTTACGTTTAAATTACAGTGCGAGATAGTACGATAAATACGAACTCATTAAATTTCGTGCATATTCGAGTGATTTTACGATTTAATCGATTTTTTTGTGTTTATTTAGTGAACGACTTATCGAGTGCAGTGAATTTGTGTTGTATATATTATTTTAGGACGCGTACAAATATTTAGGATAACTATATTCCTGGTAAGTAAATATGTATCGTTAATACGAACAGTTAAAATACGAAAAATGATACGATTTAAAAACAAGTTCGTAAATTTAATAACAATTTTCTGTACATAATTTATATTGTATTGAATCCCTAAATAAAAAGCGTTCTCATGTTTATATTAATATTTTAGTATCTGTATTCTGTTTTTTTTAATTGTAGCACAGTAAAGTGACTGCACTGTGTTTGATGGTAAGCACAATACAATCCAAAAACAACGGCAACCACAGAGAGATACGCTCCTCCGTCGGTCGTCGCTGTCATGTCGGCCTTTTTTTTTTGTTTAACGTGGGGAAATCCCTTATACGTCCAAGTCGCACGGACTAAAACCCCACGGTGTACGTCTGCCGCTATAGTTGGGGCGGCACGAGATCTCTATAGACTTCATCGTGCCGCCCCAGCGGTTGGCCCAGTAGCGAAAGCGCCGCCGCCGGGCCCCGTCTTGTTAGGAGACAGCCGGGTACACACCGGCCGTCTCCTCCTTCCGCCGGACCTGTGCAATGGGAAGATGGGTCCCCCGACCCATCCTCCCCGGTCCAGCTATGGTGGGAGGAGGCGATCAAACTGCCGCCTCCTCCTGCCTGTCCTCCGTTAGCGGAGTGGGTCACTTTGAGGATCTTGCTCACGAACCCTCTCCGCCGCCTCCTTCTGCGAGACGACTTCCTCGCAGAAGGCGAAAGCGTAAATGCTTCTTCTATGTCAGTGTATTAGAAAAACGTGTATTAAACATATAGAAATATTCATAATATTATTTTAAAATATGGTTCCCTCGAGCCATTTTGGATGTTATGTTGTAAGTCTTGCAACCCCGAACTGAGACAACCCTGAACATTTATTTCCCAAGCAGCTAACTATTCATCAACTTGCTATTACACATAATATCATTGTAACATCTTGCTTATAATTTTGCTTTTATAATTGTATAAATGTTTTTTGACGAGTAATTTTTATTATACTATACTAGCAAGCGTCTGCGACTTCGTCGGTATTTATATAAAATATAAAACTATATACCATATAATAATAAATTGTGTCCTAGTACCACCCAATGGTGAGCTATTACAAGACGAATAGTATAAAAAATCGACTCTAAAACAACAATTACTTTTGCCAACATTCATTGTAATAGACCAGTCAGTATTCGATTGTATCTATTCCAGTTATGCATACATACCAACATTAATTTATTAGGATTATATATATATGGTATACTAATAAACATATTTTATAACACAATATTGTAGATTTAATACACAAACGCATGAGATAACGACAAACTTGAATTTTCCTTAAAATTCTTGTATATTATTTTTCTTTCTCGAAGTTGGACCTACCAAGTCGAATAGTTTGTCCTAGGTCCTAAACTATATACCATATAATAATAGATTATGTCCTAGTGCCACCTAATGCTGAGCTTTTATAAGACGAATAGTATAAAAAAACGACTCTAAAAAAACAATTACTTTTGCCAAAATTCATTGTAATAGACCAGTCAGTATTCGATTGTATCTATTCCAGTTATGCATACATACCAACATTAATGTATTAGGATTATATATATGTATATATGGTATACTAATAAACATATTTTATAACACAATATTGTAGATTTAATACACAAACGCATGAGATAACGACAAACTTGAATTTTCCTTAAAATTCTTGTATATTATTTTTGGAAATGATGTGATGTTGAAGGATTATTTGGACTTTGTTTGAATAATTTCATAGTTTTATAAAAATCGAATAAAAATAACAACAATCATAGTATTTTATATACAGTTTTATCAATAAATTGGAGTTCTCTTGGGTTTCAAGTATGCCTTTAGTGTTCATTGTCTTGTACATTATTTTTTTTTAATCTCTAATTTTTTCTTAAAATAAATGAATTTAATCTATATATTTCTAGGAAATGATTACACTCATTCCACGAAGTAACACTATAAACCTATTAAAACGTCATCATATAAAACGATATGTGCAAAAGGTCGTAGAACGCTGAACGGTGATAGATTCTGTCACGTTAGCAATAAATTACTGACGTTAAAGTATACGCGAGTGGAATTTCGAAATCATGTCAAGATACTTTTAATAATTCGCTATACATTAACAGCTGACATATAGCTATATACACATATATGGATGTCCTTATAAAGAAGTAGTTCCTTACGATTATAAAGTATACTAGCTGTGCCCGCGACTCCATCCGCGTGGCACCAAATGTGAACAATAGTCATTAATAAAATCATGTATGAAAGTAATAAAATTATATGAATGTATTAAGTTAGTTTACTTATATACTTTTCTATCATATTTAAATCGCGTCGTCATTAAATTACAATAACTTGTGATACAGTGAACCGATTTTAATGAAATTAAATGTTAGTCAAAGATTTGCTATATTCATAGTGATTCGCTTCTGTGGGTCGCGTTTCGGGATCAGCCTGTGCATATCCAGCTTTTTGCAGGCCGGCGTGACATTGGCGACCAGCGATGGATAGTGTGTCACTCGGTGGTCGCTATTGTTTTTGGACTGTACTGTATTTACCATCAGGCACGGTGCAGTCATTTTGCCGTGCTACTATAAAAAAAAATGCTTTATGATTTATATTTTGTTGGTGAATTACCTTTGGAATACCGAGACACCTGCAACAATTTTTTTTCCCAAAAATCTTAAAAGTACAGATACGTTAGACTTACTTTCTTATTATTTCTATAGATAGATTACATTTATAGAAGAAAATATCTATGGGTATGGATTTAGTAAGTAGTCTTATTTAGTAAGTAACTACTGATCCGATTTCGATAATTCTTTCGTTAGTAAAAAACTACATTACCTCTGATTTTTTTAAGCTATATTTTATTGTTGTAATGCCGCATAAAGTCATTAATGCATAGGAAATTGAGGGCGGATGTTAGCGAGTTTAATGTTTGAGTTTTTCATTCAATTATTTTCATAAGAATTCATCTAATGTACAAATATTACAAAAGACATTTGTGACATGCTCGATAGCATGTTATCTACAATAGATAAGTAGTAAAAAATTGATTGATTAATCTAAGCAGGATAAGATCGTTTATACTCCAAATTATTTGTCTTCTGTGTTATATTTCGAAGCGATACCTAATAATATAATTACAATTTATTATATTTAGATCCGCTATAGAAGAACATTGTACTTTTTGTCATACATTAGATATACTAATGAATAATACCAAGTTCAGATAAAGTCAGATACAATTTCTTGTCTCGATCCTTACAGAAATCAACAGGCGATTGTCAATCTTTTTTTTACAATTATTCATACTACTATATAACTATTTCGATGTTTTGTGTAAATAAACTACTTGTGCAGGGCAGTTTCGCGTTCCATTCTAAGTATTTGAACGACTGTTAATAAAGTTACGCTTAAATATATCTCGGATAAAGCCCGAATGTCGATAAAGTCGACTACGTGAATGAGCCAGAAACGACGTTACAAATATAGGCATTTCCAGTTCGCCACATCTCGGTGTTCTTCGGCTCCCGATAAACCACGCTGCTACTTGCATTCAACCCGTACTATTACTTTGTTTTTCTTTAGCATATTTTCAGACCTACAATTTATATGGTTATTGCTCTGTTCCTAAGAGCTGTAACGTAATATTAGACAGCATATAACCTTTTTTTTTCTTCTCTCTTACCTTCCGCTTTGGTTGGAGCGACACAAGATCTCATTGGACTTCATCGTGTCGCCCCAAGTGGATAACCTAGCCTCTAACAGGCGCCACCAGGCCTCCTCCATGGAAGGAGACAGCTATGTGATTACCGGCCGTCTCCTCCACCCGCCGGTGCAAGGGAGGATGGGCCTCCCGACCTACCCATCTTTCTTCGGCATGACTACGGTAGCGGGAGAAGACGGCCAAACTGCTTCCTTCTCGACAGCCTATAACCTGCCTCAATAAACCCTTACTAATATTATAAACGCGAAAGTATGTTTGTTACGCTTACACATCTTAACTACTGAACCTATTACTATTAAATTTTGCGTACACCTTGTCAGTTGTACAGAAGAGGACACAGTGTACCTTTCATAAAAGCCTACCTACCTTTCGAAAAAAATATTAATTCCTTTTCCAGAAGGATAATTCAAACCTACCCTAACGCGAGTAAAGCCGTGACAAAGAGCTAGTACGATATAAATTGCATAAAGGATTTATTAAATAGGACTGATATTTCCAGGGCATAACGCGTTTAAGTACATAAAAACGCCTGGAGGTTTATTAGGGAGGCATACGGTGAAAGAGACCTCCACCACGCCTCCTTCCTCGACCGACTCTCCCATGGCGAGGAGCGGAAGCATCGGCCGATCTCTCCCCCTCACGTTCGGCTTCCTCTTTCTTGGCCATGACGCACTCACTCGGATCAGTAGTTCCAGAGATTACCTCTTACAACGTCACAAACTCACAAATTCACAAACTTACGAACTTTACCTCTTTATAATATTATATATAATATATATTATTATTACTATAGATTAGTAGAGTGTATCTCAAAGTGTATTTATAAATGAAGCCTATACGTTTCCAAGATGAAATTTAATTATTGATCAACCATTACTCAAGTTCTAACCATAAAACAAATGACAGACAATACAAAAAATATAGCCAATCAGCTATAATAGGTTTTTGCTCACATTGGCGTTTGAATTATTATTTTCCTACGAATATAATAATATTTGATGCGTAATTATAAACACCAAAGGAAAAAAAAGAAACATTTGTTGATGGATCGTGACCTCGGAAAATCAAATCCGCATTATGTCACGCCGCATCGATTATTGAAATCAATGATTTTTATATTTTAAATATGTGATTTTATAAATTATTCTATTGTTATGTGTTTGATTTTTATGTATAACTTTAAATTTATGTGCAAACAGTTTTAAAATGATGAGTCATTGTAATAAATTCTATGTATGTTCTTCCTTGTTGTAAAATTTCATTAGATTTCATTAATTTCGTTGCCAGTCTGTGTTTGGGGGAGGGTAGTGGGGGCCTCCGGTGCTCTCATCGACCGAACGAAACGCAACAATTCAAGCACTGTTACTTCAGGTCGGTGTTTCTGTGAGATGGTGGTACTACCCTGGGCGAGCCGGCCCATTTATGCTGAAACCAGTAATAGCTTCAGCGTGGCTCTACTACCTACAGCTGTTGGAATACTAGGAAGTACATGGCGACAGATTTTCAACTTGAGGGTGGTAGCTAGCCAGGTGGATTTAGAAGAAGCTCTACCAACATGCTATGGATGCATCACGATATTTTCCTTCTCTGAAATCATCGACTCAGTTGCTAGGATTCAAACCCATGTCCATAGACACGGTGTCCGAACACGCTATCAACTAAGTCCCCGTCGCTTCCAGGTTATCAAGTCATTATATTTTGTTAGCGAACTAAGATCAGTAGCAATATTTTGTCTGTAGTTTATCATGGACCAACACACTTTTGTGGTTCGTAGCTCAACAAGACTTACATATATAGGGTGTATTGAAGAGTTAAATGATAGTATACTGATAAAATAAGAGGAAGGCAAGAGGTTTTATCGAAGTGTACTTCTAATGCGACTTCCAACAAGGTTGCGTTAAACGTTTAACGCTAAGGGGGAATAAAAAGAGACAAAGTGAAAGTGAATGCGCGTAGTATATTTGTTACAGGCCAGTGCGAGCGTTAGCAACGAGTAGCGTCCAATATTCCTCGATGCAGTATTTGCAAGAAATATTGAAAAAGTAGAACTCAAACATTTCGTATCTTACTTTAGTTATCATAATCCCATTGTAAATGTTATAGATTTGGATATTTCTCCACTCGAAAATGCGAAAGATGCGATCAATTGTGAAGTGTAAGCGATGTTAATAAAGTTTGTCTTAAAGAAACAATATGATTTCACTAAAAATTAATTTCTACCCGTCCTATTTTCATTTCCGCATTACGAAGTTTCAGTTCCTCCGCGCGGAGGGTCTCCACACACTATGTTTTATACACAAATATATCATGAAAACAAGTTAACCGATGTTTTCGAAACTTGACTTAACGAGTTGTTCTGACAACGGTAATAATAATTAGTCAATTGAACAGTTTTGTTGCGATAAAAAAGTAATTATCGATGTGAATAGTCAATAAACGTTAACAAGTTTTTTTATCATCGTATACTCATAAAACAATCATAATAAACTGTTAGTATGCGTAATCTGTATTAATAAATCTATAGTTCTGTCTGTATGTTTAAGTTTTTTTTTTCCGAAATAATGATTTTTCTTTGGAAAATCCAATACATTTTTTTTATAAGTCATAACTGGCAAACGAACTTGTGG